>OX578276.1:124109998-124416879 GCA_951217055.1 Gerris lacustris | reverse complement strand
AAATTTCAATTTTGGTACACAGGGGTACGGGTACATGTAATGAATACGGGATCAAAATAATGAATACCCTTCGTGATGCATATCGTTGAAAAGCTCTTTAAGGGTACAGTAATTGTTTTTATGTATAGTTTTGTCATATTTTCATTTAGGAGGGGGTAAAATGGAAAATATAACTATATCTATATATAGAAAGAAGAGTATCTATATAAGAGAATGTCTTTTATACAAATCTACAGTTTTATCCCAATTTGATGAATATTTACACTCTTTTTCTTCCAAACAAGGTGAAGGTCACTGCCTACATCATTTTCCGAAATTAAAATTTTGGTACACAGAGGCACGGGGTACAAATGTCAAAGTAATGGATACCCTTCATGATGCATATCGTTGAAAAGCTTTTTAAGAGTACAGTAATTGTTGTTAAGTACGTTTTTGTCATATTTTTATTTAGGAGGGGGGTAAAATGGAAATGTATATCTATATCTATAAAAGTCAACGTATGTGTGGGTGTGTTTATGTTCTTTATAAAAATCAACAGTTTTAATTCGATCTCGATGAAAATTTGCTCACTTTACCTTCAAAGCAAGGGGAAGATCTCTGTCTACATAAATGTTCGAAATTTAAGTTTTGGTACACAGGGGTACGGGGTACAAATGTCAAAGTTGAAATCCCTTCATGATGCATAGTGTTGAAAAGCTCTTTAAGAGTACAATAATTGTTTTTTACGTGCATTTAGGGGGTAAATGGAAAAATATATCTAAAAGTCAACGTATGTGTGCATGTTCTTTATACAAATCCATAGTTTTAGTCCGATCTCGATCAAAAAATGCACACTTGACCTTCAAAGGAAGAAAAAATCAGTGTCTACATGAATTTTCGAAATTTAAATTTTGGTACACAGGAAACAGGGTACAATAATGAATACGGGGTCAAAGGACTGAATACCCTTTATGATGGATATCGTTGAAAAGCTCTTTAAGATTACATTAATTGTTGTTATGTACACTTTTGTCATATTTTCATTTAGGAGGGGGGTAAAATAGAAAAATATAGCTATACCTTATATAAAAAGAAGAGTGTCTGTATGAGGGTATGTCTTTTATACAAATCTACAGTTTTATCCCAATTTGATGAATATTTACTCACTTTCCCTTCAAAGCAAGGGGGAGGTCACTGTCTACATGAATTTTCGTAATTTAAATTTTGGTACAAAGGGGTACGGTGTAAAAGTGTCAAAGTAATGGATTCCATTCATATGATGCATATCGTTGAAAAGCACTTTAAGAGAAAAGTAATTGTTGTTATGTACAATTTTATTTAGGAGGGGGTAAAATGGAAATTTATAGCTATATATATAAAAATAAACGTATGTGTGAGTATGTTCTTTATACAAATCTACAGTTTTAGTTCGATGTCAATAAAAATTTGCCCACTTGTCCTTCAAAGCAAGGGGAAAATTACAGCCTACATGAATTTTCGAAATTTAAGTTTGGTACACAGAGGTATGGTACAAGTAATGAATACGGGGTCAATGTAATGAATACCCTTCATGATGCAAATGCTCTTTAAGAGTACAGTAATAGTTTTTATGTACAGTTTAGCCATATTTTAATTTAGGGGGGGGGGCGAATTTAGGATATTTGTAATTATATAAAACGTAGATGTTATTTATAAACATGACATAATTGTTTGCCATTTCAGAAAAAAAGAATGGCATAACCTTTTTGAAACTCGGTTCTTTTAATACACAAAAAAGGTAAAGAAGACAATTATGTTCTGAACTGACCTTAAAATTCGGCACCCGCATCTCAGCAAAGACCTTTAAAATTCTGTTGTCAAGGTTAGACTGCATGCGGGAAAACTGATTATCCCCTATTACCGAAATCCAACTCTTGGTGGGACCAAAGCCGGTATTGACTATCCCCCCCCCCCCCCCCCCTTAATGTTTTGGCATGAATAAATGTTTAAAAGAAATATTAGTTTATCTCCAAAACAAAAAAATGCCCGGGTAGGATAACTTTTTGGAAAAAGATGTATGTGAGGGAATCAGACCCATGTTCAATTGGGGTTAACCCCCGTCCCCCACTCTTATGGATTTCTTCTAAACTATTAATGGCTTTTCTAATTAATAGTTTGTTATGCTATACAAGAAATAATACGACATTTCTGGTAGCGTTTGAAGAGATATCTCATTTAAGCTATATGAATTCAATACCGTATCAAAAAAACTGAAAAGTTTAAATCAAGACATTTTTCAAAAAAATTAATTAAAGTTACTCTATTTTAAAGGCAATTTTCTAAGTTTTCCGATGATGTAATTTTAATTATTGAAAAACACTTTTTTATTGTTTAAATTTTTTTCCCCCACATCAATCACCAAAATTTAAAAAAATCACAATATTTTTGGCGCGCCAAAAATAGATAAAAATTGCAAATTGAAAAACATCGATACATATTTAATGAAATTATTTTCTAGGCTATAATTTATTAACCACAACCACAAACAAAATTTGCAAACAACAAACCTAAAAAAGTTCTTCGTAAAGCACATAGTAATTAAGTAACCAAAAACTAAATAATCCCGTCAAGTATACTTGCCAGCAAGTTACTAAAAGGGTTTCTTCGGTCATAAAAATTCATTAACAGAACATAATTTTTTTAAAAAAAATTTTAAACTAAAATATGTATAAATAATTGCAATTTTGAGAAGCAAGGTGTGCATATATTATCCTTTAGTATATCTTAGGTATGCACTTATTTGGTTTCTATTTACTTATTTGGGTAAAATGGCCGCCATTTTGGCAACGCGATATATATTTCTAATTTAAATTTAATACCTTTAAAATGATACCCAACTTCAAATTTTCAAATAATAAAAATTTTGTGTCTCCATAGTTACGGCCACCTAAAATTTCTAATATTTGGATTTTTATATCAACTCCCGGAAATTTTATTGGACCACAAAGATGTATATTTTTGTATTGTTGCCTTATTTTTAGGACCTGTCCAAATGGGGTAGCGTGGACTTTTTTTGCGTTTAGTTTTAATTTCGAGGATAAAATGGCCGCCATTTTGGAAACGCGATGTATATTTGTAATCTCAATTTTACTACCTTTAAAATGATACCAACTTAAAAATTAAAAAAAAATATATAAAATATTGCGATCAATTCGCAATTGATCTCTGATTGCAGAAATTTTGAGTGTTTAAGTTCGCAATAGTTTTTCTTTTTTTGGGCAAAAAAGTTTAACTTGTATACCAAATTTCAAATTTCTAGCTATAGTAGGTCGGGAGATATACTCCAAGATGCGACGGACGGACGGACGAACTACCAAAAGCATAAGGGTATCTAGGATGACCTCGAAACTCGAAACCCTAAAATGGGGAATTTTACGGCATTAAAACGTGTAAATCCATTAACCGATATCATAATACTTTCTCTCTATTCATAATACGTATATAAGAAAGTGAAATTCTCAGGGAAGTACTTACATCCAAGTACTTTTTAGGATATTGAAGGTTATTAAGCATATACCTTATATATGCTGAAAAACTAAATCATTTTTTTTTTATTACCTCATCCTGCCCAATATGAAAGTAATAAAATATAAACAAATTTACATGGATGGCCCCAAAATAACGAAAAAGAAACACAAAAAAACAGTGTAGAGTAATAATTTATTAGTACCCCTTACTCCAAAGAATTTGTTTTTATAAAATCTGTCAGACGTCCGTGCAGACGCTTTATTGGAGCCTAAACTAAACTACTTGGCTGATTTCTAAAAATTAAGTAAAGAAAGTATGGCTCAAATATGGTATATATGTTCAGAATAATAATACCCGGAGGCAAAATCGAGAAATGAATTTTTGATCTACATTTGGGGCGCTACCCCCTAAAAACCCTGTGAAACGTGGAAAAAAATTATTTATCGATAACGATTCCGAGTATTGTGATTAAAAAATTCTAAAATGTAGTCCATAAATACGGATGTAACCATATAAGTAGTTTTCTCTGGAAAAATCAAGTTTCTGAATAGCTGAAAGAAAAAGGGTAAGACGTAGACGTAGGGTTCGATTCCCCACCTGAGAGGAAATAATTTTTATTGTAAATCTTAACTAATCAGGTTTCGAGATAAACACTTTTTTTCACCACTAGTAGACTGGAATATTATCCACATAAAAATTGAGAATACAATTAATTCTCTGTTGTATTAATTATTTTCTGTGATTTAAAGCAACGGCGTCAATTTTAAAAATACCTTTGCATATTTATAATTGTTGTAAATAGGTTTTGACGCATGACTCAGCCGCAACAGGTTTCCCTCTTGTGCTGAATTGCTGCCCAAATGGAAAGTTTCCTGACCAACCCGTTGCTCAGGTAATTCTTACACTTATTAAAAGCTTTACTGTTTAAAGAGTCCCATACACACTTCAACTTGTTGTCCAACTGTGTCTTTCAAACTGGTTAAACAACTTGGCCATATACATTCCAACAGGTTGACCAACTGTGTCTTTCAAACTGGTTAAACAACTTGCCCATATACACTCCAACAGGTTGCCCAGCTGTGTCTTTTAACTTGGTTAAACAACTTGCCATATACATATACACTCCAAAACAGGCTGACACAACATTATACTCCGCCCTCTTTCCGTCTCCTCTCTTCAGGCTCCAACTCCATCCTGGGAACTCGGCCTACCGATCGAACTCATCTGTATTCTGCTTGAAGTTACCTTCTTTGGCTGTACTAATGATTCCACTCAAGTTGTGTTATTTCTTTAATATATTGTGTACGCTTATGAAAATTATCCCAGTAATGGGTGCGAAAGGAAAAAAATGTATAACAAGTACTACTGATTAATAATGAACAATAACAAACTACTGGTACATACGTAAAATAATTGTTAATTGTTTATTTTTTCAATTTGATTACCTTAATATAGTCAATGATCTATGCAAATAAATTGTGAAAGCTTTGTATAATATATATGTTACTAGTGCAACCCGATAAGTGTACCTAAAGATGATCCATTCTACTCTCGATACGGTGTGACTTGTATGGACTATAACCGGGTTGATACTACAGCCTCTGTCCAAAACTGTTCTCTCAAACCTCAGCAACAGGTTAGATCATTTTAATGTTATTGTACAAAAATTAGATATAAGATAGCAGAATTTTATTGACAAGTGATCAAGTTAGCCTCCGAGCCGGAGGCGAGGACAGGCTATGAAAATTAACTGCCTTGGCAGGTAATTTACCTAAATGACTGCCTCGGCAGGCAATTAATACACGAGGCAGAAATTTTTACTTTGCTGCCTTGTTGTATACAATATTTTATCTATCTAGCACTTTCCAGACTAAAATAGTTGAGAAATGTTTAATTTTGCTGCCGTGAGTAGATAAAAAAGATACTTTATTAAGCGTTGTGTTTAAAATGTAGTAATTACCTTCGAAATTTTTGAAAAGGACAACAGACTTTACTTTCCATATAAGCCTTGTAAGTTATTCATTAATTCGAATTTCATTAGTCCAGAAATATAATTTTAGGTCTACATAATACATACATTGTAGATTTAAAAAGATAGAATAGTTATTTAACAGATTTTTTTTTTTTTTAATAAATCTGTTCCTAAATAGATATCATACGTGACTCAATGGTTGGACTTGTCGCTGCTTTATGGAAGTAATGATGAAGTGGGAATGTCTGTAAGAGAATATCAAGGAGGAGGGCTTAAAGTGCAGGTTGTAGATGGTGAGGAATTATTGCCCATAACTCACGAACCACAAAACTTCTGCAGGATAACTTCTTCTAACCAGTCTTGCCTCAACACTGGTAACAATTAACCAATATATATTATACTAGCCTCCTTCCTAGGGGCTCATGCTAGGTATTAGCGGCTATGTTGCCTATTGTCATGTAGGCCTAGCAATTAAATGAAATGCCTAAATTGTTTTCTATCCAAGCCTTATAGGAATAAAATCAGGACTATATTAAACATCATTCATAAGAAAATAATTTCCTCCAAATTGTAGTTAAGAGTCTATCTATATATTTAAAGCCAAGAGAAACTATGTAATTAATATGTATATTATTGATAAAAATACTAAAAAAGGTATAATAAATAAGAAAATAAATGTTGTACAAACCTATTAGACTCTGAAGTCATTGAACAATCGATGATGGTGCATTGATTTAATTACCAGTCTCTTCTATCAATACGGTAGTTGCACCAATAACTATTTAATAACTCTAGTTCTGGAAAAAAAATAATTAAATAATAAATACTCGATTTATAGAGCAATAGTGTAAGGTTTAAGCACCCCAATCAGAAATTAAATCAGTCAACAATCGCGGACGCCATAAGAGCTCAGTCATTTTTTTTTTTTTTTACAAAAAATCAAATTTAGCTCTATTTAAGGTAGAACCGATAAAGGTACGACAAAAAGTAAGACCAAAGTTGTAAATCTTTTAAAATCAGCTACCGTTGGCGCAATCAGCTTGTCGATACGACTTACCGTTTAGCCACAATAAGCCTCCAAACAAACTTTAAAGTGCGTCCGCCATCTTTAATTTTTTAAGGGGGGTAAAAATATATTTTTTAACTTTTCGAATTTTTCCAGTCGGTTTGGGCCAATTTCCGACCAAACGCAAAAAAGTCTCTAGGTGGTCTAGAAGTACCCAAACATTTTGATTAGCGAGTCTGTGGGGTTTGTTTTCGGTGGATTAACTTAATTTTTTTATTTTAAGTTTTATATACTTTTTTTTATAAAATTGTTAATAACTTTGGTTCTACTCAATATTTTTAGATGAAACCAAGCCTACAAATTGCGCAACATTTTTGCGCTCACCCCTGAAATTAAATTAATCGAATTCATTTAGCCAGTTTTGCGCCAATAAAGTCTGACTGGGGCGACAGACACACATACATACACGAAAAAAGTTAAGGCCGGATTCGGTTTTTGGAATGTCTATAATGAAAAAGCAACAAATTTTTAATTCTGACCTATGTACAGACAAAACTTTAATTTTATATATATAGATTATTATAAATTCAGTAGTTTATGTTATCCTAGTATAATCAATTATCTATGCAGAGAAATTTTAAAAGCTTTGTAGAAATAAATAATATGTTACCAGTGCTACCTGATAACCAGTAAGATGATCCATTCTACTCTCGACACAATGTGACCTGAATTAATTTCAACCAGGTTGTTACCACATCCTCAAACAATCATAGGTTTTCCCTATGAAGATTTTATATCAAATCGGAATGGGACTCTATATCAATATGAGTTTGTTGTTGCTTCAATTCGTGTGTTGGTGTGTTCAATTTGTGTGTGCTGAGAGCACGTACCTAGCAACTTAATATTATACTAAATACATCTTTTATTTTGCATGTGTACAGGAGATATTAGAGTAAACATGAATCCAGACATAGCTGTTATGTCAGTAGTTTTTATGAAAGAGCACAACAGACTTGCTAAAGAACTTAGTAAGGTAAATCCTAACTGGAATGACGAACAACTATACCAAGAGGCTAGGAGGATCAACATAGCCCAAGCACAACATATAACTTATCATGAGTACTTACCTCATATCTTGGGTAAGCATTATGGTTAACTTATAAGTCAAACAATTATACAACATATTTAAAAGAGTTTACTATAAATCTATCAGAATAGTCAAAGTTTCTAATTTCTATTATAAAATTGAGACGAAAACAGTAAAAGAAGATCAGAGAGGGGGGACTAAAATGAGTTCTTTTTTGATGGAGCCAAAATTCATTTTAATTCTTATACTCTCAGTTTTAATAAAAGTGATGCCTTCATTTTAACCCTATTAGGGCCATAATATATTCAAACAATTTATTAACAAATAACATTCATAATTAAAAGGGAGAAATAACCTTGATGGATAGTTGGGCATTTGTAGGACGAGACATTAAATGAAAGAACGATTATACAATATAAAATTCTCGATTTTTTCCTTAAATAATATTGCAACCAGGCGATTAATTGTAGAAGTGACCAGCAATTTGGAATGAGCCATTTTTTAAAAGGAATTAATTACTACTTCCTTCAAGATTACAACCTCTCCATGAGTAATTCTTGAGCTAAAATATATATTTATTTAAACTTAGCTTTGCTCTACATATTACATAGGAAAATACAGATTACCCAAGGAGATATCAAAGTATTGTATAAATGAGGGTTATAAGTTTGTTTTTTAACTTTTGATACTAAAGTTTAAAGAAAACAAAATACTCTAGGGTAAAGTTGACATTGTTATTAACTTTTCGGTTGATTAGGTTCGTTCTAACACCCCTATTTGTTATACCGTCTGTTACATCGTCCCGCGGATTGTTCGGGAATCGTTTTTGTTTTGGACAGGTTTTATGTGCATGAACTAACATTGTACTGTAATAAAATCATGTCAGGTTGGAACGGGTTACGGGTTTGTGACTCTATTTCGCAGGGTATTAAAAAGATTAAAGGAAACCTAGCACAGAGGAGACAGGAGATCTTCCTGTTGCTATGTGGCGATTGACATAACTACGCAAGTCATACAACCTAGTACTTGGTATTGTTAGAGGATCGTTTGGACTGTACAGTATGATTCGATTCACAAACGTTTCTTGCGTGGGTTGGAACAGTTTTTGAGGACGGTATGAAGAACTGTCACAAGTCGGGTTAGAAGTGAGCACGAACGTGACGATCCCAAGGACGGTAGACTACTTGGTTGGAACAAACCAAGCCGGCCATACAAGTTGCGGTATACCTAACAGGTAAACCGGAGCGTGTGTGCTATCAAATGATGACATAACTACACAGTTATGATGGCACACACGCTCGTTAGGTATATCACAAGGTGTATGGCCGGCTTAATTTAATATAATGCATTTTATACAAGGCTATTGAAACTACTTTTTTTCATAATTTTCAGGTCAAATGTATATTGATGGTTTAAAACTAGGAGCTCTCACGACTGGATTCACTGAATACGATAGTAAGATAAGAGGAGGAACATTAAATGAATTTACTAACGGTGTGTTTAGAACATTTCACTCCACTGTTCAAGGAGATCTCAAGTAAGCCACCTGCACTATCAAATTAGTTACACATAATGATCCAATTTTAAACACCTATAGGTCTTAGGAAAAACGCTTTACACAAACTAATAGGACATAAATAGTCTGTTAATTAGTGCGCCTCATAGCTTCCTCGCTTTCGATTTCGTATACTTTAATGGTTTTATGCTTTTACAAATTATTTTTGACAAATTTATTTAATTTTTTAAATCCGTCAAAATTGTTTTGATTTTTACATGAATTAAAGTACCAATTTAGCAAAATTTAAAGAGCGCAGTCGGTTGAAAGTAATCTGGGGCAATATGCGAGCTATTTTCAACAAGCCATTTAAATTTCATAAAAATCAGATGAGTGTTTTTGAAGATTTAGGCATAAATATGTAAATGTATGCGGAAGAGAAGCAAATGGGCGCAGACGGTTAAAACTTATAAGGGACCAAAAATGGGCTGGCTAATTATGACCTACTATCCAAATTTCATTAAAATATGACGAGTAATTTTTAAGATATGTGGTTTGCAAAAAATTGAGCGACAGACCGATAATAGCCAACTAGCTATGATAAAAAAAAATTTCCCTGGTGTCTACAACAGTCTGTGTCTTGGAATTTTTGAAAAAAACATTTTTAAATAGGAGATTTAAAAATGTTTGTTCTTCAAAGCGATCATATAGCTTTTCTTGCCTTCGGTAAGATCGGAAGCAAAACGGGGGAAAATTAAATAAATTTGACAATAATAGGTAGTACAAACATAAAATCATTGAAGTGTACGAAATAGGATGTGAGGAGCTATGTGCCACACTAATTGGCAGACTATTTTGAATTTACTTGTTTTGATTTTCAGCTAAATCAGATTTATTATCTAAAAACACGAATTTATGGTTAGATTCCTATAAATGGATTTATAATATATACAATCCAAATCGTCGTACCGATTTCGTTTTGAGGGGAAGCGCATTACATATATTGTATGGTTGCATATGCCTTTGGCAAGCCCAAGCCCATCACGGGCTGTTGTGCCAATTAATTATTAGATATTATGTCTTTTGAGGATCCGTTATTTGGTACACCCAAAATACACGAATGATGGCAAATTATAAATACAGTAATTTGTCGATAGTATAAAAAACAGTAATTTGTGTATCAAAAATATACGCATAATTCTGAGTTTACAACGAATGACTAAACAAACAGAATTAAATACTAAACAAAAGCAAAATAATAAGGTTAGGGGCGCTAGCCTATACCAGGTTTTTTTTTTTTATTTGGTCAATAATTTAAACATTATTATTCACCACGACTGAATGGTTTTTTACCACCAAAGTTTTGCTGATGGGTGATGCACATTTTTGTCATTGGTGAAGAATAATGCACGCAATATAAAATATTTATTTATATTTTTAATGGGCGTCGTCAGCAGTGCATTATTGGGGGGGACATATTCAAAGAGGGGGGTCTGGGGGAGGGCAAAAATTTTGAAAATTACCTCTTAAAACAGCGTTTTTATGCATCTCCTAGATGAAATTTGATTTATTTAATACTACGGTCATATAATAAAGTATTCATTAGATGTTTTTGTTGGGACAAAAGTATGACCACAAGTTTCTTAAAAGAATTTTAATAAATATATACAAACTCAAAAATAGTAATTGTAACATAATAAGAGTTGTGCCCGTAATCATTGTAAATATTATAGATCAGTCAATAGCCATTATGCAATATTACTTAAAATCTATAATACACTATGTCATTTAATCAATAGTTATGAAAAACAGTATTAACATATTTCTTAGGGTAGCCATAATATAAAGTTTAGTCCAAATTTCGGACTGCCAAATTTGCAGATTTTGGGGGGTGGTCGAACTATTACAGCCCCAGACGAAGGTAGGGGGAGTCTGGGGGCCCTAGAAAAATGTTTGGGAATTTTAAGGAAAAATATTCATTCTTTACATAAAGTTTTCTCTTTTGACATCAAAATTGGGAAAAATACACTATTTGTCCTCCTTATTTAGTACTGTCCAATTTAGTTTTTTTTAAACTGTTATTTTTTACAGGATTTGTCTTTTTTACAGTACCTCTGTACATTGTAAAAACGATTCCGGTTGTAGTATCTCGATAAATTCAGTATTTTCTTTAACTACTCTTCAATACATTTGATACCCCAAGCAAAATTTTACTCAAATTGCAATTCTTATTTTTTCTATAGCCCAGTAAACCGCACTTTTTTGATATTTTTTGATATTTTTAGTAAAGAAATTTACTTATAGAGGGGGGGGGGGGGGGCAGGCATTTTGATTTAAAATGTTGATATTTTATTGACAAAATAGCTTTAAAAATTAAACACTTTCTACAAGTGTTATATATTTTTGTAATATACTCATCAATACCTTTCATTGATACCCCACTTAAAATTTAAAAAAAAAAAAGTCGCGGGACATGAATGAAAATGAATGAAAATTAAGGTACACAAAGATACACCCAGTAGGATACACAAAGTATTTGTAAAACTGATAACAGGTTTTGGCTACTTAATAGTCACCTTCAGATACTAAATTAGTTGTTCACTGTTCACAGTAACATGATATCGAAGTGCCAATGGATAATATATTATTAATGATAAAATATAATATGTAGAAAAGTAAAAATGGGTTAGATATTTTAAACTTTTTTAGGTTAAATTCTTTATTATATCTCAAACATTGGGGGGGACGCGTCCCCCCTGTCCCCCCCGGCGACGACGCCCGTGATTTTTACTAACAAATTACTAAAAGTATTAAAGATATCTTCTATTGCTTAGAAGAAAAGAAGTAACCTGGTTAAATCAAGAAAAGTAGCCAGTCTAATCTTGAACGACTTCAATAATAATAATATATGGATGTTGGATTTTTACATGAAGCTGCAGTGTAGCCAATGACTCCGCTATTTTCTACTTTCTCATATAAAGAGAAAGTATTGTGATGGAGCGAAAATTCGATTTTGAGATTTTGATGGATTTGCACGTTTTGAGGTCCCCTGAGTCCAAAAAAGTGGTTTTCAAAAAATGTCTCTCTGTCTGTAGTCTGTCTGTGCAGACGCCTTGAGCCTATACTACTGGGCCGATTTTGACGAAATTTGGCATACATGTTCAGAAAAATCATACCCCTAGGCGAAATCGAGAAACGAATTTTAGCTCCAAATTTGGGGGCGCTACCCCCCCAAAAACTCTGTAAAAACGTGAAAAAAATTATTTCTCGAAAACGGGTCCGACGATTTTGATTAAAAAATTCTAAAATGTAGCCCATTTAAATACGAATTTAACGATATAAGCAGTTTTCCCGGGAAAAATTTAGTTCCTGAGAAAAAAGCTTAAAACGCGGACCGAGAGAGCCCGGGTTCGATTCCCCGCCCGGGAGAAGTTATTTTTATGATAAATTTTGATGAAATGCTCAATAATAATTAAATTTTCATACAAAAACTAATAAATGGAAAACAATGGGCTAAAAATTATGAACTCGTATATGATAAAGTTTGTCTGAGTTGTCTCGGACCGATTTTTTAATTAAAGATTTTGTTTCGCTGCTTGGGCAGCAACATTTTTCCTCATTTTGCCACCTAGGCCGTAAAATCACATTTCTCTGCCCTTTGGCCTTCCATTGCCAAAGGGCTAATGGTCCAGGAAGCCAGAACATACAATAACTATGTTACTGTGCAGGTATGTACACATGTTTAGTTATAAAAAGGTTACTTGTTGAAGTACGATTTAGTGTGAAAAGAAGAAAAATATATCCTAATCTTTTAAATTGAATTATTAGTTCTATAAAAGGATTGGATCAGTTCAATAATGCCTCATTTTGCCGCCGCAAGTAGATAATAGTATATTATGTAACAAGGCTGTGAAGTGAGTTTTTTCTTTACCGCGGCAATTACATTTAACTGTCGAGCGAAGCGAGACAGTAAATATTGCCAAGGTAAAGAAAAAACACTTCACAGTCGCGTAGCATATGCAAATTAGTTTTGTTAAATGTAAACAAACTCGTTAATCGTGCGTAAAGCTGAAGAATTCCTCTTCTTTACCGCACTAGTGTGGTAAAGAAGAGGAATACTTCAGAAGTATGAACGGCGCATGCGCAACTAATACAAGTACGTAAATAATAACTTTCTACGCATCTAAACAAAGATATAATGTTTATATTTCTTATCAATCGTAGATAATAGTATATTATGTTACAAGGCTGTGAAGTGAGTTTTTTCTTTACCGCGGCAATTACATTTACTGTCGAGCGAAGCGAGACAGTAAATATTGCCAAGGTAAAGAAAAAACACTTCAAAGTCGCGTAGCATATTCTATTTTTTCCGAGGTAGCAGACAATGAAAAAACATTAAATATTAATCACTAATCAATATATAATAATAACAAATATTAGTACATACTTAAGACTTAAAAAAAGAAACCTTAAAATGAGGTTACACTATAAGAAAAGATAAACAAAACGCATTGACATCTAGCGGATTTTTATCGTACTAGAAGCATTTCTACAAAGACTGCAGCACTACTAACGGAAGTTTTGACAACTACCCGCCGTAAAGAAAAAATCTTTTAGTGCCTAGGACGTAAAAGATTTTTTCTTTACAGCTAGGAGTAATGAAAAGATTTTTTAAGTCCACGTAAAGAAAAAATGGATTTTAGCTATGTTTTTTAGGCTCTAAAGTTACTATTTCACAGCCTACCACGGAAAAAATATTTTTATCTTTATCTACTAACGGCAGCAAAATTAAGCATTGTATTCAGTTTGCAAAATGTCATTTTTCTTGATTATTTTGTAACATGTCCAACAAACACGCAGCAAAATAATAAAGTGTCAGCAAAAGTTCAAAGTGTCAGCAAAATAACAAACAGGCTGTAACATTTTAAGAAAATGTTACTACAAAAAAGTTTCCTACATCGCAGGTTATAAACACTCCCACATAGTTCATTTTTAGGGTCTGTAGGCAAAACCAAGGACCCTTATATTTTCCTGCGTGTGTGTGTCTGTCCGTCCGTCCTCTCGCGTGCTCTCACGGCTACACCTTTCGTCCGATCACTTTGAAATTTGGCATGTATGTGTCTTGTACCTACCCACATATTTTAAAAATATAGCGATTTAAAAAAAATATTTTTCAACAAAATTAGGGTAAAAAAACTTAAGGGTTAAAATTTTTTTATTTTTTTTCGACACCGTAAGGGGTATCATATGAAAGGGTACGTCGAGCTGATTACAAAAATATATAATTCTTTGGATATAACTTTAGCGTAGGCAAGTTTGAAGTGGGTGTGAAACGTGTCCCCCCTTCTATCTCGCTTATGTGAAGTGCGAAAAATCTGAAAAAATTCCTGAACATTCTTCGACCAAAAGTAAAGATACCACTTTTTTGAAATTTCGAAAAAAATATTATTTTATTTTTATTGACAAAATACGTTTTTTTATAATTATAGTCTTTTTGATGCATTTATATGGTTGTAGTCAGGTTCAGTGGCAAAAAAATACTTTATCAGAGTGTGTTTTGAGAATATCAGACCCTTAGAATGGTTCGAAGTAAGCATTTTAGCATTTTTAAAAACACTGTTTATACACTTTTCAGTTAAACACTATACAGTGTGGCCTACGGACCTTCGCTGTGTGCTGACTAGCACACACTTGACCTATTTATTATATATTTAAGCGTAATATTATGCTTAATATTTATATCTTTTTTGAAAATAACAAATAATTATAGTAATACATTTTTTTTATTATTTTACATTGATTTTTAAAAAATCGCTAAAAATTGAGATAAAAAACAGGTGTTAATAAAAAAGAGTGATAACACTGAATTTGTTGTGCCTTTGTTTTTGTTTTCTTGACGACTCAAACTTTTGTTTTTTTAGAACTTTATTTTCTTTACATTTTTTATATATTAAAAATAAGGGAATATAATAATAATTAGTGTAATTTTTTCTGCCGTGAGTAGATGAAATATTGTATGTAACTATGCAGCAAAGGAAACATTCCTGACTCGTTTAAAGATTACCTGCATCGGTTACACCTTAGCAGGTAATTAACATTTTCCTGCCTCGTCAGTTAACATGTAATTTTCCTGACTCGGCTTCGCGTCGTCAGTAAAATAGTAAATTTCCTGCCTCGGCAGTAAATTTGTTTAGCCTATCCTCGCTATCGGCTCGGAACTAAAACTTAAAAACTTGTCAGCAAAATTCTATTTTGCTGCCTAGTTACATAAATAACTATTATTATTTATAATTTTAGATTGGTTGGCAGCAGGCGTAAAGGATGTTCTATGACAGCTAAACTAGGCGATTTATGGTGGACTTCAGGAGACTTAGTCATCTCCTGCTTTGAACAAATTGCCAAAGGGCTAATGGTCCAGGAAGCCAGAACATACAATAACTATGTTACTGTGCAGGTATGTACACATGTTTAGTTATATAAAGGTTACTTGTTGAAGTACGATTTAGTGTGAAAAGAAAAAACAAATATCCTAATCTTTTAAATTGAACCTTATCCCTTTTATTTGTTAGTAGTTTACGAACTTATCTGAAATAGTGTCCTAACACCAACACACTTCATAGTTCAAATTGCAATTTATATATCATAAGTAATCAGCAGTTATGTAAATAATATAAATTGCATAAAAGTAGCACTATTTTCAAATGTGAATTTCTGGAATAACATGAATAGTAAAATTATTCTTACTTGTAATAATTCATCAATATCAACATTATGTCACCTTGCTTGATATGCATTAAGCAATAGGCATAATTTACACACCATTGGTATAACTATCTGTTTTTACAGTTCTGCAATAACTTTTTGAATATTAATACACCAAAATTATCTTAATATAACTGGATTGCAAAATTTTAGTCTGAAAAATTAACTTTAACTCATTCAATTCTTCCCCTTCCTCTTTCTTATCCAGTGCTACCAATAGAATCATACCTAACTAACAACAAACAGCAGATCTCTCTTTATCCATTTAGTCAAGAATCAGTTGTTTAAATTAATATAAGTATTGAAATAAATGATCAAATAGCTATTTTAGGCCAGTCAAAACATACATAAAACATCGGTCCGAGACAACTCAGACAAACTTTCTCATATACGAGTCCATAATTACTTAGCCAAGTGTTTTCCATTTATTAGTTTTTGTATGTACATTTAATTATTACTGAACATTTCATCAAAATTTACCATAAAAATAACTTCTCCCGGGCGGGGAATCGAACCCGGGCTCTCTAGGTCCGCGTTTTAAGCTTTTTTCTCAGGAACTAAATTTTTCCCGGGAAAACTGCTTATATCGTTGGATTCGTATTTAAATGGATTATATTTTAGAATTTTTGAATCAAAATCGTCGGACCCGTTTTCGAAATAGTATATTATGTTACAAGGCTGTGAAGTGAGTTTTTTCTTTACCGCGGCAATTACATTTACTGTCGAGCGAAGCGAGACAGTAAATATTGCCAAGGTAAAGAAAAAACACTTCAAAGTCGCGTAGCATATGCTATTTTTTCCGAGGTAGCAGACAATGAAAAAACATTAAATAATATTAAATATTAATCACTAATCAATATATAATAATAAATAATAACAAATATTAGTACATACTTAAGACTTAAAAAAAGAAACCTTAAAATGAGGTTACACTATAAGAAAAGATAAATAAAACGCATTGACATCTAGCGGATTTTTATCGTACTAGAAGCATTTCTACAAAGACTGCAGCACTACTAACGGAAGTTTTGACAACTACCCGCCGTAAAGAAAAAATCTTTTTTCCGTGGTAGGCTGTGAAATAGTAACTTTAGAGCCTAAAAAACATAGCTAAAATCCATTTTTTCATTACGTGGACTTAAAAAATCTTTTCATTACTCCTAGCTGTAAAGAAAAAATCTTTTACGTCCTAGGCACTAAAAGATTTTTTCTTTACGGCGGGTAGTTGTCAAAACTTCCGTTAGTAGTGCTGCAGTCTTTGTAGAAATGCTTCTAGTACGATAAAAATCCGCTAGATGTCAATGCGTTTTGTTTATCTTTTCTTATAGTGTAACCTCATTTTAAGGTTTCTTTTTTTAAGTCTTAAGTATGTACTAATATTTGTTATTATTATATATTGATTAGTGATTAATATTTAATGTTTTTTCATTGTCTGCTACCTCGGAAAAAATAGAATATGCTACGCGACTTTGAAGTGTTTTTTCTTTACCTTGGCAATATTTACTGTCTCGCTTCGCTCGACAGTAAATGTAATTGCCGCGGTAAAGAAAAAACTCACTTCACAGCCTTGTAACATAATATACTATTATCTACGATTGATAAGAAATATAAACATTATATCTTTGTTTAGATGCGTAGAAAGTTATTATTTACGTACTTGTATTAGTTGCGCATGCGCCGTTCATACTTCTGAAGTATTCCTCTTCTTTACCACACTAGTGCGGTAAAGAAGAGGAATTCTTCAGCTTTACGCACGATTAACGAGTTTGTTTACATTTAACAAAACTAATTTGCTGTTCTTTTATTAAAGTAACTGTTTATATCGAGTTTTTAGTGAAAAACAATGAGTGAATCAAGTGACATTGACGAAAATGTGGAGAATAATACTCCTCCAGAAATAATTAATTCGACAAAAAATACAACACAATCATTAATGCCAACTTTATCAAGAGAGAGATACGAACTTACATACAGCAAGTTTATTTTTTTCTGTATTTATTATTTAAATCTGACAATCGTAGATAAAGTACGGTACGCAACTCGAGCGAAAACGGCATTTTGCATTGCTCGTGTGGTATTACTACCCTCGCTGTCGCTCGGGTGCAAACTCCACACTCGCATGCAAAATGCTACTTTCCGCACTCGACGCGTAATGTACTATTAGTGCCTAGGACGTAAAAGATTTTTTCTTTACAGCTAGGAGTAATGAAAAGATTTTTTAAGTCCACGTAATGAAAAAATGGATTTTAGCTATGTTTTTTAGGCTCTAAAGTTACTATTTCACAGCCTACCACGGAAAAAATATTTTTTTTACGTTTGTTCTGAGTTTTTTTTTGGAGCTAAAATTCGTTTCTCGATTTCGCCTCGGGGTATGATTTTTCTGAACATGTATGCCAAAAATAAATTTGGACTATTGCCAAAATAATTTGGACTTTTTTTAGTTAACTATGTGTTTTTTGATATTAGTCGTTCTTACTATTTTTAAATTGCAGCAAATTTGCAGCAGCATAAACCGAACTGCAGCACTGTACGACCAATATGTTCCGACATATGGCACTTCAAAAATTGTCAGTTTTTTCCAAAAAAAAGAAAAATCTAAGTTTTGCTCTCGTTTCGGGCCAAATATCGGCATAAAAACGCTCACCGCTCACCTACGAGAAAAGTCATAAGAAATGAAGTAGCAAATTAAATTGGCTTTTATACAAGCACAAAACGAAGGCTTTAGACAAAATAGTTCTGTTATAATCGTAAAAAAAAAAACCGGAAAATAGTACTTTTTAAGAAATGAGCCTAAACCACTTCTAATAACAAGTTGTGGCCATTTGACAACAATCACTAGCTCTATTACAACGCATAAAACGACGTTTTACCATCTTTGAAAAGCGGTGCATCTCGAAGCAGTCGGACACGGAATTAACAGAGTATTTCAAATACGAAGATGAGTATTGCTCAACGAAGAGGAAATGCTTAAGAGGGCAAATTACTTGTTAAACCTCTTTCTCTCTTCCAAAAGATATCTGTTACTCTGTTGGGACCAGTACGTTTGTAGTCTGTATTCTTCACCTTAGTTGTATCTATGTGCAAAATTTGGGGAAGATTGAATGACGATAAGTGGTTCAAAATTGGGGTAATAGGTGTGCGATGAAACTTAAAAAGCAAATAAATTTGACGCCATTTTTTTTTTCTTTTCTTTTTTTTTGGTTTCTGTATTCTTCACCTTAGTTGTATCTATGTGCAAAATTTGGGGAAGATTGAATTACGGGAAGTGGTTCAAAATTGGGGAAACGGAAAAGTGCGATGAAACTTACAAAGCAAAGTAATATAAGACCAGTAAAAATTTCAATTTTCCTTTTTTTGTTCTTTTACGATTGCAACAGAACTGTTTTGTCTACAGGCTACATTTTGTGCTTTTAATAAAAGCCAATTAAATTTACTACAACTTCTTTTCTTATGACTTTTCTCGTAGGTTAGAGGTTGATGCCGATACTTGGCCCGAAACGGGAGCAATACTTAAAATTTCCATTTTTTGGAAAATGATAGTAATTTTTGAAGAGTCATATCTCGGTAACTATTGGACGTACAGAGTTGCCATTGACCGTTATAGGAAGCCAATTATATTTACTACAACTTCATAACTTTTCTCGTAGGTTAACTAAAGTTTTACGCCGATATTCGCCCCGAAACGAGAGCAATACTTAAAATTTCCATTTTTAGAAAAAAAAAAATCGAATTTTTTAAGTGCCATATTTCGGAAACTATTGGATTTACAGAGTTGCCGTTGAACTTAAATTGTTGTAAATTTATTATACTCAAAAAATAGTAAGAACAACTAACATCGAACAACGCATAGTTTACGAGGTATATAGTATGTAGCAACAACTGAAAAAAGTCAGAAACATTTTCAGTTTTCCACATATTACGCAGCTACCACAGGGTTTTCGAAGCTGAAACTTAGGATCACACTACCCTGACTGGTCCGAACAACGTATCAAAAAATCAGAACTGCATCACGCTTTGCGAATTATAGGTCTAATTTGACGCCAAATATTCCGTTTTTGTGTTTTTTAGGATTGCAACTGAAGTACTGGGCAACTAGGATTGCAACTACTGGTACTGGGCCTACTGACTTCGTTTTGTACCTACTTAAAAGGAAGCCAATTAAATGTACTACAACTTTATTTCTTATGACTTTTCTCGTAGGGGAGCTGTTTTATACCAATATTCGGCCCGAAACGAGAACAATACTTTTTTTTGGAAAAAAAACTGCCAATTTTCGAAATGCCATATCTCGGAACCTATTGGTCGTACAGAGCTCCGGTTGAGCTTATGCTGCTGCAAATTTACTGTACTTTAAAAATAGTCAGAACAACTAATATCGAAAAATATATAGTTTACGAGTTATATGGCAAAAACTTAAAAAAGCCCAAATTAGTTTCAGTGTTTTACGTATTACGCAGCTAGCACAGGTTTTTCGAAGCTGCAAACTTAGGATCACACTCAGTGGCGTACCAAGTTCTTGTGGCACCCGGGGCAGGATATTACCTTGTCACCCCCTCAGAAATGATGTTAGGGTGTTTTTTTGCTTTCTGCTACAATAACATCCCCTTAGGCTTGTGACACCCGGGGCGGCCAGCCCCCCACGCACCCGCCATGGTACGCCACTGATCACACTACCCTAACTGGTCCAACAACATATAAAAAAATCAGAACTACATCACGCTTTGCGAATTTAATGTCTTATTTGACTGGCCTATTTATAGGTACTCTTTTTCGAATATCATAACCATAATAATCATGTGTGATGTGTTTTTAACTAGGAGACAGAGTATTATTTAAAAGGCAATAAATCGTACGGAGATGATCTTGAGTCTGTAGATCTAATGAGAGGACGAGACGTAGGAGTTCCTTCTTACAATAAGTATAGGAAGATTTGTGGACTTTCCTCATTCTCTTCATTTGAAGAACTTAAAACTGCTATGAAACCTCAGGTAAACCACAACTAATCAACAATCCAAGGTAGAATTGATTCTAAGACAAATTTAAAAGTGCACAATCTTTATCTTAGGTTATCTGAAGAACAGAATTTTTTTATCAAGAAAATTTAAAAAAATTGAGGTTGTTAATTATATACATATAAATACTTTTTACAAAAATAAAAGCTATTTTTATGTAGATTTCTTATGTTATCGATAACTAACATAACTTAAGGCCCATACACGGTCAAACATTTTGCGCAAACATAGGCCATACACGTCAAACATTATAATGTTTGCGCAAACATTGATATAAATATACACATACACGTTTCAGGATTATGAAAACCTCAGTTTATTCTGTGAAATTCTTGGGACAATATGTCTGACTCGGAAACTGCTTGTGCCCAGTTCAGGCAATTCACGATAAACGGCGATGAATTCACGCCAGAATTCTCTATATTTAACATTTGTTATGGCCATGAAAATAATCTACACATTATAAACGGAACACAGGTCGAGAATGAAGCACAGATAATAATAATAATGTATCATCGGTGATGCAGAAGAAACCGGCGGGAAATAAAGAGCGGGGACCAATGAAAAGTCCTGATTTCTAGCGCGAATAGTTAAAGCCCTTCCTTCCCACTTCTGGAGAGCGGGCATTTCTCCCAGTAGGAGAAACTGGCGGGAAATAAATAGCGGGAACTAATTAAAACTTCCCCTCTGAATATTTCTCTCTCCATGAGCAGCAGGCGGGGAAAAAATTATAATAATAATAATATTATAAATAAACGGTGCAAAACAATTTTCACTTTTACGAAGTTTTTTTTTAAATGATATACTTTTACTGTATTAGCACTTAGTACACATATAAAATTAACTTCTAAATGAAGATCCTGTCTATAGCAGTTACTTGTGCAGTTGTCACATTGCTATTGCTGTGGGGACATTAAATTGTAAATATAAATGTTATAAAATTAGTTTGCTTGTTACAAAAATAATAAAATGAAATAATTTAACCGGCCATTTTTTAATCGACCATGGGCGGCCGGTTAATAGGGCTAATTAAAAAAAAGTATCTGCATTTAATTCCATCATGTCCCATTTAATTAAGTTATTTTTAAACATATTTAAAACATTTTCAACAGGTGGTTAGTTTTTGATTTTAAAAAAATCGGATTAATTTTCATCAAAATCTTGAAAATAAAATCTCGGAAAAAATATTTATACTATTCAATTCGTATTTAAATGGACTACATTTAAACAATTTTTAAAATAAATATTATCTGAACCGTTTTCAATGAAATATTTGTTTTAGGTTTTTTCATGGTGTTTAGGGGTGGTACTCCAGAGCTAAAGTTAATTTCTTGATTTTTCTTTGGTATATAATTTTTCCGAACATGTAGGTATTCCAAATTTAATCGTAATCGGTTCAATCGAATTACCGGGCTATTACTAAACTTTCTCTTTACAATAATATATACAGATGCGTAGCGGATATGAGAAAGTAAAGAATAAATAATATCCATTCTAGACGGGATTTGAACAGGATTACCTTGAAAAATATTCAGATTCTGTCTACAAACAAGGCCATGGAAGAAAATTTCGGACACGACCGATCTGCTTCAAAATGGTTGCTCAAACACTCAAACAGCCCCATACACCATCAAAATGTTTGCGCAAACACTCAAACAGCCCCATACACCATCAAAATGTTTGCGCAAAACTTTCAGATTCTGATTTTCTTTAAAATGTTTGCGCAAACATCTCACTCTTCTAAAGGCCCCCATACACGGTCAAAATGTTTGCGCAAACATTTTGATCGTGTATGGAGGCCTTTACATTGTCATTTAAATTTTAACAAATACATAATTTGTGAAAATTTACGATTTCTAGGTGTTTGGAAAGAGGGTTAAACATTATATGGTTGAATCTCATTTAAAGTGCTATTTTAGGAATCTAATATTTGACTTTGTAAAAAAATTCAGGAAAAAATTATGGAATGTTCTCGGACTAATTTCAGATATATTGCATTGCACCTTGCGGGACAGATGGGAAATAATTGTTCAAATTTTTAGGCCGGAATTAAGTTTTTTTAAAATATGGTAATTAAGCCTCGTGAATTAAACTTTTTCGTGCACGGTTGTTACATTTTACACTTTACGAAAATATGTTGGTCAGTAGTTTAAAATAAAAATCCAATTTTAATACACCATTAAATAGCACTCTTAAAAGCCTAAACAATGAACTATAACTTAACCTAAAAAGTTTTTGAAAATAGACTTTAATAACATGCACGATAATTACCTTTAAAAGGGTACGTAACTGGAAGAACAATCTGAATAGCGCTAGCTTCCAACTGAAGGGTTCAGTTCATCCCCTATCAACCGTTGCTAGAAAACCAGTGTTGCGGCATTGCAAAAATCTCTCGTCACTTAAAATCTCCCTGCCACAACCAGAGTAGGGTCACATTTATATTTTATATAATGCCATGGTAATTACATTTTTTTAAAGGACAAACTAACTTGAAGTTCCGTTTAGTAATAATTTATTATTTTTAATAACTAACACATATTCTAATTCTGGTAGGGTCCTACTTCAAAATTATCCAATAAGTTTTTGAATAAAATTATTAATGTATGAGCTAGAGTGAAGTGAATAAGAACAACTGACAAGCATTGGCGTAGCTAGGGCATTGGGGGCCCCCCCGCAAGAACTTTTTGGGGGCCCCTCGCCAAACAAAATTGATGAGCAAAAAAAAAAAAATCCTCTTGCGTTTAGAACTGGGGGCCCCTCGTCGTTTATTTGGGGGCCCCCTGACGGCGGGGCCCTCCCGCAATGCGGGCCCGTGCGGGGCCATAGTTACGCGACTGCTGACAAGGACAGCTACGGTTGTTACAAAATCACCTTTTGAAAATTTTTGTAGCGATTAAAATTAAGTGGCGCATTATTTTGTTGCTTGGTTGTAGTTCTGTAAGCTTAACTGAGTTACCATGAAGAAAAATCCTGTCAATTATGTGAAAAACGCTCCAGTTATTCATCTAGGACATGAAAATTGCACTTTAAATGAGAATCACCCATATATAAAATTTTTACCCCAAAAGCAAGTGAAGTTAAGTGTGTAAAAAAATAATATTTGATAGGACATTATGTTTGAGCAGCAATAATACCAAAATAGATTAAATAACACTAAATATCGCAGGTATCCAATTTTTCCTTCAGCTTTTTTCCTCAACCAATAAAAAAGTCCAGAACCGAGCAGAGCATTGGTCTCTGCGAATGCCCACAGACCGATTAATTGAATTATATTAATTCTCGGTATAACTTTTAAAAATCAAACATTATAACTTTATAACAAAAACTGTCTAATCTTACATTTGCTAATACAGATGGCTCATACTCTGTCGAAGCTGTATGGAGATGTGAATGATATAGACCTCTACGTTGGTGTTATCTTAGAGAAGCCTGTAAGAATTGGTCTATCGGGACCAACAGGACAATGTATTTTGGCGCAACAGTTTGCTAGATGGAAGTATGGAGATAGATTCTATTATGAACATGGAGAACAGACCGGATCCTTCTCAATGGGTAAATAATAAACTGGTATTTTATTTAAACGTACGTTTTTAGGGTTTCGTTGGTAAAACCAAAAAAAAAAAACCTTATAGTTTCGTTCCTGTGGCTTTCTGTCTGTCTGTCACTCTGTACGCCTCCAATAACTTTTGAATCAAAAGAGATAAAAACATTAAACTTTTCAGAATTAAAGATCGCTTTGACGCGTACACAGGAAAAATATAGCGAATTCAAAATTATCAGCAGTTCAAATCCAAAATGGCGGATAATTCACGTCACGCGAAATTTTTTTTTTTTTAAATTTTGAGTGGGTATTAAATGAAAAGTATTGAAGAGTAGATTAAAAAATATATGACACTTGTGAAAAGTGTTAAATTTTCCGTGCCATTTTGTTAAACAAAATTTTTCGTGTCCCCCCTTCCCTAAAACTATATTTCTGCTGTTACTAAAAATATGCAAAATGTGCGGTCTGATGGTCCAAAGATAAAATAAGAATAGCAACTTGATCGGATTAACTGGTAATCCAAAATGGCGGCTAATTCCTGTCACGGGGGAAATTTTTTTTTTTTTAAATATTTTAGTGGGGTATCAAATGAAAGGTATTGAAGAGTAGTTATAACTTAGAGTCTAAAGCATACTGCTTAAGTCACATTCAACATGTTTCCATTAGCGAATGTGAGTCCACATTCCTAAAGAGATATTGTGAGTTAGATCTTCTCCAGAAAATCTAAATTGTAATGATAACTCCTGCCTATATACTAAACTAATCATTAAAATGTACATAAATAAATTGGTTAGGGTGAAGTCTCACGTAAAAAGGGTTTCGTTGGTATCGTGAACATAAAAATAGTATAAGGGGGGGGGGGGGGGGGACCAATTTTTTTCATGTTTTTTGAGAAAATGGCATGAAAACTTAAACATGATCCACAAGTGTTATATATTTTTGTAATTTACTCTTCAATACCTTTCACATGATAACCCACTAAAAATTTTAAATACATTTTTTTTTTCCTGTGACAGGAATTAGCCACCATTTTGGATTCCCAGTTAATCAAATCAGCTTGCTATTCTTATTTTTTCTTTTGCCCATGAAACCGCACATTTTGCATATTTTTTATATATATTCAGTAACAGCATAAATATAGTTATAGGGGGGGGGGGGGGGGGGGGGACACGCAAATTTTTTGCAAAATGGCGCGAAAAATTAAACACTATCCACAAGTGTTATATATTTTTGTATTCTACTCTTCAATACCTTTAATTTGGAACCCTACTCAAAATTTAAAAAAACAAAAACATTTCGAATGACGTGAATTATCCGCCATTTTGGATTTGAACTGCTAATAATTTTGAGTTCGCTATATTTTTCCTGTGTGCGGGTCAAAACCATCTTAATACTGGAAAGTTTCATGTCTTCATCTCTTTTGATTCAAAAGTTATTGGAACCGTACAGAGTGACACACAGACAGACAGACACAGGAATGAAACTATAAGGGTTTCTTTTTTTGGTTTTACCAACGAAACCCTAAAAAGAATCTGCCAAACCGATCCTCTTATACATCAACCCATATGTCTTCGGGTTTAGATCCCGAACTAAGAGGTTGAATTCAACTCCCTAGGCGTAGAAAAAATGCATTACCTATATAACTCGTCTTCATATTCACTTACTGTGGATAATATTCTACCCAGATAGCTAATATTTTGAAGGATTGTTATTTTATTCAATCATTTTAAATTCTGAGTCTTAGAAGTGATAGGTTTAACGTTATTACATCAAAACATAAGTTAACTTCATACATATTAAAGAATTACTCTGTAAAAACATTATGAATTAAACAGTTGTTTACTTATTAAATTATATAAATTTACAGAGCAGCTGGATTCCATTAGAAAAGTTACTTTTTCATCTTTAATGTGCCAAAATACTAAGATAGGTAGAATTCAGGAAAATGGATTTTATCAAGCATCTCCTTCGTAAGTATTTTCTATTATTTTTTTCCTTTAAAATTTTATTTATGTTTTCAAGTAGTCATTCTTTGTGGGAATGAGAAATGGATCATATTCCATTATCCTATCTTTGACATTTTGAATCACGGAAAAGATGTTGGTCACTTATTAGGGTTTCATAGATCATCCTCGAAACCCTTATGCCGAGGGTGATGTGTCTGTCTGTCCGTCGTACTTTGGTTCATATCCCCTGAACCGTTCACGCTAGAGACTTGAAATTTGAAATACTGCGTAACTTTTTGACCCACTCATCGGAAAAATATTGAAAAGTTAAACATTTAATACGTGCAAGTGTAATGCGCAAAAATTTGCAAAGTTCAAATTTTTAATTTTTGAGATGGGTGTCAAATGAAAGCTACTAAAGAGTAGATTACAAACATATATGACATATTATGACTAACGACTATTGTTCTTTTTACCGCCCATATTACGTTTTTAGCACCAAAATTTCACCCGAAAAAAATGCCTATCAGAATATTTAGATTGTAGTAAACAACAAAAGCTGATATCAGATATGAAGTAAGCTATCACATTTGTTGCCTCGTAGATCTGTTATCATGTAATATAAAAGTATAAATAAGCATTTAGCCAATCAGCATCTAGAATCTAGCATGATAGTTTTTGAATTTGCCGAGTGAGCACCCTGTGTGAGAGAACGCTCAACGATGGTTGATGGTTCTATCATGAAAGACTCCATACGTAATCTACACGGAGATAGTTAATGCGATAGTTGCTATTGGACCCTAATACTAATGCTACTTCTTGAATGTTTTGCAGAAACACAATAATCCCTTGTGACAAGGTACCAAAAGTAGACCTTAAAGCTTGGAAGGAATGATTGAAGCCACAACGAAGAAAATACATAAATTAAAAGTATTCCAATAAAAATATGTTTGTCATTACGAAAATGCCATAATATAAGATTTAATGCTTATAATAAATAAAAAATCTACAATAATTTAAATTTAAACATGTATCCATCTTACTGTTTTATACACACAAAAAATCTTAATAGAGAAAAAGTAATTCTTTGTGGGAAAATAAATAATTTATAGTGATCTATATAAAATAAAATCTTAAAATAAACACTCTTCGGACAGGTAAGTGATTTGCGTCTTTGACCAGTTTCGTTTGAGTTGTCTCCTTGAGCTTAGACACCGGTAGGGTCAAGGATTTTAGGGGCAAGTTTATCAATTTTCTCCAACAATGGAAAATTCCTATGGACAGCCAACTGGCCAATTTGAAACCCAACATCTCTCCTACTAAGATATAGTGCGTCACGTTTCTTTGACTCTTGGATTTTTGTTTTTTACAACAATGGTTTGTTTGCCCACTAACAGCAGGGGCGGATCCAGGGGGGCGACCGCCCAGGGCCCCACGCCTTGGAGGGCCCCGCGTCATAGAAAATTAAGTGAGTTAACGTCCTAGTGTCTTCTCACCCTCCCCCTTTTCAAAATGATGACGATTTTGTTATTTATTCTGTGGGGTAAATCTTCATTATGTGCCCCACCTATATCTAAACGTCCAATTTAATTCGGTTTTTTTCAAACTGTTCCTTTTTACATTACAAAAACGATTTCGGTTGTAGCATCTCGATATATTCAATTTTTTTTAACTTTAGGGAAAGGTATGGAAGGATATGGTAAGTTTAGGTTGAGTTTAGTACTTTTTGACCTGACCTAACGATAACCTTCTATCATTACCCTATAAAACAAATAAATAAAACACTGAATTTATCGAGATACTACATAACCTTAATCGTTTGACAATGTACAGAGATATGTAAAAAAAAGACAAATCCTGTAAAAAGGAATAGTAAAAAAAAAAAAAAATAAGTATACCGGACAATACGAAATAATTGGGCCAATTAGAGCAGTTTTACCAATTGATGTCAAAGAGAAACTTCACCTCAGAGATGCATAATAACGCTGTTTTGAGAGGTCATATTTTTTCAGAGATCAGAGATTTCAAATTATAGAGAATAAATAGTTAAGTATAACAGAGCTTAATTATTACAATAAAAATGTTTCTTTTCAATTACGTTTGCAAAGAAAATGATGATTAGTTGGAAACTATATAATTTGAGGGGTTTATGTTCAAATAATATGTTAGATTAAAATCATGAGTAAAATTGTAATTATTTTAAAATTTTTGAATTATTTGAGAGAGCAAAAACGTTTGACTGGCCCTAAGTGAAGGGAATTAGCCATAAAATAGGATCAAGTTATAAGGGGTTTATTATTGTTACTTTATTGTTTTTTATCAGCAATCCCCGCTCTATCCTAGGGAGCCCGCCATTTTATCTCGCCCAGGGCCCCGCAAGATCAGATCCGCCACTGACTAACAGTAGGAATATTTTGAAGCTTTTGACATTGTTTTAAAGCTCATTAGTAGTGTCACATTTCTCAAAGTCGGCTCAACATTTTTCAAAATTGAAAAAAACTAACATCTCTAGGTCATACTGAATAGACAAAAGATCAACTAGAAAATACATAATTTATAGGAAATGTCCTGATCTTTTTAAGGATTGGTCATTCATTGTTCCGAGATTAATATTTATTGAGTTAGTATAGAACATTTGTAAGATTGATTGAAGACTATTTTTGCTTATAGCTCCTACACCGTTGAGAATTGTGCTATAGCTTATATGAACTTTTTTGCTCCAAATGACCTGTAGAAACACTCCGTTTAGTATTTAAATCTAAAATGCATACACCCTGTATATAATATGTGTATGAGAAAATAATAATAGGAATTATAAGGTTTTCACTAAATAATTATCGGCAATAACCAAGCTGAAATCTGCACTTCAACCTCTCCAATACAATGCACATCTCATCTGACTTTTAAAAATAATATAATGAAATAAAAATGAATAGTAAAAACATTTTTAAAAACAAGCTTTTATTCATATTCTTCTCAGCAAACAAAAAAAAAAATTACTTGTCCGTCATGTTGGGTTTAGTATGATATCACTTAGCTAACCATGCATTGTCATCCAAACTAAATGTGTATGCAAAATTTCAATTCAATCGATTGAGGATAACTGCTTTAAAGTTCATTTTTCATCCTTAATGGGCCAAAATACTAAGGTCAAGCTTATTCAAATAGTTAAAGTATTGCTACAATGCTATGCTGTTAAAGCATTACAATTCACAAATTCAACTTACCTCTATGCATTAGTAGGATCTAATATAGCAAGGATCTCATCTTTCTCTTCTTGATAGGACCTAATATAGCATTTGACTTTCCGTCAATGAGATGGTGGGGATGCAATATAATACTAAGCTAACTGAGACGAAAAACTGTTTATTTTCCTCTAAAGATCAGTCGATAAGATTTACCTTACACCATCTTCTGAATTCTACTATTTATTTATCTATTTCATTTTGTTTTATAAAATTATATTCCTATACTATAGACTCTGTATGTAGATCTATGTTTAGATTAGCAGTCCAATGAGCCCACATAGCGGCCATTGTTTGAAAAGCCAAAAGGGCTTGTGACATAACACTATACCTTTTCAGTCAGTCTACTATGTCGTCCCAAAAGAGTCATACCTACCTCACATATCTCCTCTAAATATATGTAGTGTAAACTTAACACTACTGTCTATAAAATAATTCTAGACCCTCGAGTTTAAACCCTTGTAACATCTAAACGGAAAATCGTACGTAGATGAAACAAGTTTCTTTATTTAGACAATTTAATAAAATTTTATAGCATATGAATAATTATTTTTTTACGTTAATTTTTAATTACTTTATTGCGGGATAGGTGAAAAAAGAGCCGTTTTTTCGGCACATTTTGGCAATGCCCAACTTTAAAAACTCATTGCTTTAAAAGTTCTCAACCAAATCAAACCAAATTCACAGGACTTTTAGAACTCATATAAATGTCGAGGCCTACGAAGTTTCAAGTCGGAAAGTTAATTAGTTTTCTGTTAATTAACGAATTTATTGGGACCTGATATCTTTTGAACTGCTATAGATAGTAACACAAAACCTTCACAGAAAAATCAAGAAAAAATTACCTTTCAAAGATACGAACTTACTTTTGCTCCCGCGGTGCTACAAAAGTTGTATAATTTTTTAAATGTTGATCATTAATTCCTAGTTGAAAGGTATAACAGGGATAATTATGAGGGAAGAAATGGCGAGGTTGTTATACCTGGTCAGATATTCTTCCCCTATAATTCTGTCCTAGCTTTACTACCACACCATACATCTGACTTAAAGGACAGCATCCGGTATGGTGTGGTAGTAAAGCTAGGACAGGATTATAGGGGAAGAATCTCTGACCAGGTATAACAACCTCGCCATTTCTTCCCTCATAATTATCCCTGTTATACCTTTCAACTAGGAATTAATGATCAACATTTAAAAAATTCTACAACTTTTTGTAGCCCCACGGGAGCAAAAGTAAGTTCGTATCTTTGAAAGGTAATTTTTTATTGATTTTTCTGTGAAGGTTTTGTGTTTCTATCTATAGTGGTTCAAAAGATATCAGGTCCCAATAAATTCGTTAATTAACAGAAAACTAATTAACTTTCCGACTTGAAACTTCGTAGGCCTCGACATTTATATGAGTTCTAAAAGTCCTGTGAATTTGGTTTGATTTGATTGAGAACTTTTAAAGCGCAGTGAGTTTTTAAAGTTGGGCATTGTCAAAATGTGCCGAAAAAACGGCTCTTTTTTCACCTATCCCGCAATAAAGTAATTAAAAATTAACTTTAAAAAATAATTATCCATATGCTATAAAATTTTATTAAATTGTCTAAATGAAGAAACTTGTTTCATTAACATACGATTTTCGGTTGAGAAGTTACAAGGGTTTAAACTCGAGGGTCTAGAATTATTTTATAGACAGTAGACTTTCTCCCGGCCAGGATCGTCGCCAGCTGTATCACATTTTTTTCAATTACCTGCAAAAGGACTTCCCATGGTGGCGGAAAGCAGGCTACACTCAACTCATCAGGTAGCTTATCTAGATAATATTTCATTTGCAGGGATCTATCTTCCTCCCCAAATGCATGTATGCTATCTGAACAAACAGCCCATTTCAACTGCTTACTCCCCTATTTTGACTGGTTATTAGTACATAAATGTAAGCTGATAACATCAACAAGGTTGCTACTAAATAATATAAATTAGGTTCTGTAATGACTAATAATATTGATTTTGATTTTAACAAAAAAACAAGAGATAATGAGAGAATACATTATTTTTTTAAATTAAAGTACCTATTAGATTATAATCAAAATCAATAATTGTCAATGAGGTTGCAGTGACCTGATAAATTAAAAATCTGTCAAATACAATTAGTACTCATCTTTCTCATACAGGAGTACATTACTTAGTCTACTGTGTCAATCAAAATCATCGTTTACTAGTTTTTGAGGATAGCACTTTCAAATGCAGAGCTGAACGTGCCACAACAAAGAAAATAAGGAAAGTAAAAGTATTAAAATAAATATATATAAAACACAAATGCCATAAAATAACATTTAATGCTTATAATAAACATGTATCCATCTTACTTTGTGTATCATTCACAACTAAAAAAGAAAACGTAACAAAGAAAAAGTCATTCTTTCTGGGATAAATAAATACCGTTCAAAAATTAATATTTTATACAGATGTGTATTATTAGTTAATATGTCGTTTTCTAACTAGATACTGTAAACATATATATGTATATATTTTTATGGGACTGTTAAACTGTAATAGAGATAACATTACTACATTTACAAATAACTATTTTTTTAAGATAATTTTTTTTGGGAGTGATTTTTTGTTTTTGTTTTTTTAATTTAAACCACTTTTAATTTAATATATAAACTGAATTTTATTTGAAATATTATCTATTTCATTTAAACAATAAATAAATTAACAACAAATGGTTTTTTGTTATATCTCAATAAATTAATAATAATAAAAAAATGCATCTCCTTTTAATTTTTAAATTCACATACAAAATAATAACCTACAGTACAAAATTCTAAATAATAATTCACTTAAAAATCATAAAAGTGTGAAACAAGAAAAAACTTATGAATTAATTAGGCTATCACCATTTAACAACATGAATTTTTTAAAACATAATTATTTGTTTATATTTATAATAATAATTACTATATTTATATATATATTTATAAGTGTGTTTAATCTTAATATATGAGCTGAAGAGTTTAATTCAATTGAAAGTAAGCCAAGGAAGAGAGAGAGAGAGGTTCATATAGGAAAGAAGTTACATTAATAGATTACCGCCGATAACATTATTAATAGGCTTTCAAATTTGGATTTTATATTATTTTTTACGTATATCTTAGCATCTTTAATTTTTTCTTCTAATTTTCTACGATACTTACACCTTTACTATATTATTATTATTATTTATTTATTTATTGAACTTCAATATGATGTTTTAAGGGCAAAGTATAAAAACAATTGAATGCATTAATTTAAACTCAGGTGATCAAATAAAAATTACGACTTTTTGTTATTATTATTAAGTGTTAGAAAATATGAAATAAAATCAAACAGAGTAAAATTAGTCTTCCTTTAAAAAAGTGTGTAAAAGCAATTATAATCAAAAAATAGTATGTTAAAATTTAATAAGTGAGACAACGTTGGTTTTAAAATATACATCAAATTCATAAAGAAAGGAAAATGAATGTAATGATGAAATACTTAGATAAACAATAATAAGTGCAGATTTGGAATAAAGTTCAAACTAAAACTTGTAAAATGTGAGAATCGAGATAATTGTGCTTATTCCTTCACAGCCTCAACATAGTTTTACGAGGAATAGCAGCGTAACATCAATCAATGTGGCTAAAATATTTTACATAAGATAAGTGCCACAGTCCGACAAAAACCCAACGAGGAAGCACTGTGTTTAATACTTTGCCTATACTTATCAATAAATATAATACATAGTAACAGGTCAAGAACATGAGATAAACATTAGATTATATATAATAAAGAAGCAAAAACATTTTTAATTTTATTCTGAGTCTCCAGTTTTATTTTAATTTTTTACATCTTTATTTCCACAAAAATTAAATGCGAATTAAAAAAAAATATTTATATGGAAAAATGAGAGAGAGGGGGGAGGAATTAAACAAATGTAAATAAGGAGGTTTTACCTAAACCGCCAAAAAAAAACTAACAAGAAATAAACAGATATACAAAAAATATATATATATGTATAAATAATATATATATTTTTCACTATTTTTTTGTATCTTTTTAAGCTTTAGCTTTGAGACTAGGGAAGTGATGAAAAGGAACAAAAATAGAATAAGTGGAGTTTTTGTGTTATTTATTTATATTTTATTTTAATTTAATTTTACTTTTTTGGAAGCTTATGAGAATTAATTAAATCAAATGGAAGGAACTAGTTAGGGGGGTGGGGGAGATTTGACCAAACTGGAGGTTCATTAGAGAGAGAGATGTAGAGAAAATGAAACAAAAATGATTATGGAATTAACTACGAGAACGATGTCATATAAATTAATAATAATGACATCACACTCAATAAGAAGTTTGAATTTAAATGGCATCGATATCGACATCATCCCCATCATCATCTCCAGCCAACGGAGCACTTTTAGTCTTTTCTTCTTTAACTGGTGAAACCTTGGACACACGATCATTATACTCGATCTGCAATAACAAACATAATTAATTAGACAAATAATAGGGGTACTAACCATCGTTTGTATAATGTGCCAAACTGTCTTGTCAGTTAAGTTGGTTAAATGATTCTCCATTTCTAACCAACAACTAGTTACATCCCTTTAACATTTAACTTGGTTTTGAGTGCGTTAATTGAAGTTTGACAAATGTTTATATTTCTTCCTCCATAGTTGAGATTGGGAAGGTTTTAGGTGATCGTTATGTGTGATGATTGTGATTAGGTAGGTAACATAATCTAAAAAATCAGTCAAATGGAATACAAGCCACTAAAAGCGCCACCTGCTCAACATTTAACTTAACTCGTCTTCTGGTCAAGGTCCCTCACAATCTTCAATTTCTAACATTTTACTCGTTAAACAAAGATCGTGAATACCTCTAATATAACTGCACAAGAACTTCTTTTATCAAAGAAAAGGTTTTTAGATTTATTAAGGAAATCCAATAAGACCTTCATTACAATACAGTAAGGACTCACCTATTATCAAGGGTTATATTACTGAGAAGGAATATCTCCAAGTAATACAACACAAAAAGGTTGGAATTTTACCAATGTATGTTTAACAATAAATATTTAACAATGTTTTTTTTTAATAAATGAGATAACTCAACCCTCCGCAGTCTGGGCTAATTCTCAGGGAGTTACAGTCGCCTATAATATCAGGGCACTGGAGGCAGAGGGGGGCCATCGCAGAGGGCAGCCCCCTCACTGTGCTAAAACACTTTGGACCAATCCTCCAATTGCCTGAGATCTAAGTATTAAAAGTAAACAAAGAGAAAATTCAGGACTGGCTAAACGGATGTTGACCTGGCGTGGAAATAAGACCATTACCTATGCTACTTGAAATATACGAGGAATAAATGGAAAAGAAGTGGAATTAATAAAGGAGGTTAGAAAGGCTGGAGTTGGTATCGTTGCTTTAACTGAAACAAAAAAGAAGGACAAGGCTGTGTGGACCTAGATGATGGATATGTAACGCTTTACTCAGGTGTTTCAATGGATACCAGAGCCCAAGCCGGAGTAGCTTTCATAGTCGATGGAGGACTAAAACGACAGATAAAGGACTGGAAGTTTATAAATGAGAGGATCATGAGCCTAATACTAGAAAACACAGAATACGAAATAGAGCCAACGACACTAATAGCAGTCTACCCGAACGAAGATGAAATGGTAGAACAAAAGGACAAATTTTACGAAATCCTTCAAAACGCCATAGACGATGCTAAAGAGGAAGTATAAATCATGGGGGACCTTAATAGTCGAGTCAAGAACTCGGTACCAGGCTATGAGTCTGTCATCGGTCCCTGTAGAGAGACCTCAAGAAACTCAAATGGTAAACGACTACTAAGCTTTTGAATAGCAAATCAGCTGGTTATATTTAACACAAAGTACCCCCACAAGAATATGCATAAATATACTTGGGAAGAACCCTCTAAAGATGAAAAATCAGTGATAGATTTCATAATAGGCTCAAATAAATTCATGAGAAAAGTAAGAGATGTAAGAGTCAAGAGAGGACCTGAGATTGGAAGCAACCACCACGAGGTTACAGTGAAGATAGTTGCAGTTAGAAGAAGAGAAAGAAAATGTCTAAAAACTAATAAAAGCTTAGAGACCAAGAAACCCGAGAGGCCTTCCAAAGGAATATCGGAGACTTAGTTGGAAAGGAAACAAATATTATGGAAGAGGAAAACTTAGAGAAACTCTGGCAAAAATTCAAAGAAATTATTATTAAGGCAGCTACAGATGTGTGTGGTGTAACTACATGTGGAAAGAAGTTAACAAGATGGTGGACAGAAGAAGTGAAAACAGCAGTAAAGCCTAGTCTACATTGGTCGAGAAAATGGTCAAGTGCACTAGCTTGCTTTTTAGCACAAGGGACGGTCGAGTAAAATGGTGTGCTGTTTTTTGGAAGAGTGACTCTCAAGTCGTTCACACGTACTTGAGATAGTAGCCTTAATAAAGTGAGGTTATTACGTTTTTAGTTCCGAATAATCCTGCAATTATTATATAGAAGAGGTATTCAACATTAGGACGGACGTGGGGTGGGGGGTCTACTCGCCCTTCAGCGGGCGAGGTACTCTACCACCGCACTCCCCCATTTACTCGACCAACTTTTATCCACTCTCCTCGACCGTTTACTTGCCTTATCGTTCACATTAGGCAAGTAGCTCGGCCGAGTGCTACTCAACCTAGCTACTCGCCCGTTTACTCGACCAATGTAAACCAGGCTTAAAAGAGAAAAAAGCAGCATGGAAAAAGTATCTTTCGTCCAAAAGTCAAGAAGACTATCATAGGTACAAAGTAAAAAGGAAATATGTAAATCAAATCATAAAAGATGCACAAAATAGAGCCTGGGAGGAGTTTGGTACCATGATGGAGAAGAATGTCAAAGAGAATCAGAAGTTATTCTATAAAATACTTAAAAATATGAGGAAAGATAAAGAATACCCCCTTAAATTTATCACCGACAAATCAGGAAATACATTAACGGGCGAAAGAAAAATAATGAACAGATGAAAAGAGTATTTTGAAGAACTGTTGCAAGAAGATTTAGATTCAGATAAAAATTATTTGGAAACCGAGAATACAGAGTATAATAATGAAAGCATAGAGGAAACCCCAAATAATGCAGAATTAACTATTATAGAACTGAGGGAAGCCATAACGAAAATGAAGCTGGGAAAAGCGCTGGGCACGATCGTATTTCTCCGGAAATGATTAAGTACATGGGACCTGAAGGTGAACAACATCTTTTCAAGATTATGCAGATCGCATGAAAAGAAGCAAAAATCCCAAAAGACTGGGAAATTTCAGTCATTATTCCAATATTTAAGAAAGGAAACAACAGAGAATGCAAGAACCACCGAGAATGCAAGTTCCAGACCCATTAATTCAGAGAATCAAAAGTACCTATTCAGTCTGTAGGAACTACGTAAGAACAGGAAATTCAGAGTCCAGAGTTCCAAACAACTTGTGGCGTAAGGCAAGGAGATATACTTAGCCCCCTTCTCTTTATCCTTATTATGGATGACGTCATTCGAGCGTGTGAGAGTGGAACAAGCTACTCTATTGGAAATTGGCAGTTAAAGCCAGTTAAACTAAGAGCACTTGCTTACGCAGATGACATAGTAATTATAGCTGAATCTGCTGTTAAAATCCAAAGAAATCTGAACAGTTGGGTCCAGGAGCTGAAGAAAAGGGGAATGAAAATAAGTAACCATAAGACGAAAACTATGGTGATATCCAGAGAGGAAAAACAATATGAAATACGCCTAAATGGAGAAGTGCTAGAACTAGTGGAAAACTTCAAATATCTTGGAACAATCTTCAGTGCAGATGGCAAACTTAAAAACTAAATTAATGCAAGAAAAGCAGCCGCTGGAAAATTGTTCGGAGCTCTTAACAGGAAGTTTTTAGGAAAACAGGAAGTATCAAAATCTACTAAAATGCATATATAAAAAAATACTTATGTTCCTGTTTTAAACTACGGTTCTGAATATTGGGCACTCTCCGATAAACAACACTTAAACTTACAAACCTCGGAAATGACGTAAGGTGGAAGGAAAAACAAAACGAGATAAAATAGTATAAATCAGACCTTCCGAGATAAACTCCAATTCAACTCAATTAAAGATTTAGTACAAACTACTCAGCTGAGATGGTTTGGACAGAGAATGGATGGTTTGGACATATCATGAGAATGGACAAAGATAGATACCCAAAACAAAGCTACGAAGCCAGGCAAGAAGGAAGGAGACCACGAGGTAGAAGAAGAATTACATGGGAGGATAACATCAAGACGATACTTTAAAAGCATGGTGTACCCTGGATTCAAGCTAGAAGGTTGGCTCAAGATCGCAGCACTTGGAAAACTCTTTGTAAAACCTCAACACCTTCAGGTAGAAGAGGGCACGATTAAGTAAGTAAGATAATTCAACAGAAGTTTTCACAAAAAAAAATAAACTAGAAAAGGTAATATTGCTTCTTTAATTGTCCTCATGCCAAAATAAGGTTTCTACTGGTGTACACTCCAACAAATCAGAAAGACTACAAGCAGTAGTAGAAAGGTGGTAACTCCTGTTCCTCTTCACAAGTATGTCAAATTCCTGATCCTCTTCACAAGTATGTCAAATTCCTGAGCTTAACATAAGGATACATTTGACAAAGAAACTTATGTCCTTTAGCAATTCATAAAATCAACTGACAGAAAATACAATTCTGGAGGCATTGGACCATTTAATTCACAATAATTATTAAAGAAGTCTTTGTTGAATTAAGTGCTGCTGATACATATGGGGAACCAATAGACATTATGTAATATGTATTTACATATTCAAACAATCTTTACAGGCAACTCAATGGGGTGCCGATGGGGGGAAGGTTATCGGTAAATCTAGGGGGAATATACATCAATAATCTCTTAAAAACAGTTTTGAGCAAGTCAGCAGTTAAACCTAGAATTTTTAAAAAATATATAGATGATTGTTTTTTAGTCATAAAAGAGGAAGAAATTCAAATACTGCTAACAGAACTAAATAATTTTCATAGCAATATTAATTTTACCATGGAACTGGAAAATGACAGTAAACTGGAATATTTGGATTTAATTATAATCAGGGGAAAAAACGGTACAATTAGAACAAAATGGCTGAACAAGAACACTAAAGGGAATCGTTTTTTAAATTTTAACTCAAACCATCCATACCAGCAAAGAATCAATACAGCCAAAAATCTGATTCAGAGGGCAATAAAACTTACGCATAGGGAATACCTTGAAGAAATTAAAGAGAAGGTTTATGAAAAATTAATAAAAAAATTTTATTCATTAAAATTAGTAAATAAAATTTGGTATAGTTCTATCAATAAACCCATAGTTTTTACTAATAGAAATGAACAAGGAGGCCGAAATAAATTTACAAGTATGACCTATATAAAAGGTCTATCAGAAGGGGTAGTAAAAATATTTAAACAAATGGAGCGCAATCTTAGTTTCGGTCATAAACCTATAGATAAGATGGAAGGGGTAATGTTTACTAAGTTAAAAGACAAATTAAGTAACGATGAAAAAATGGGGGTTGTTTATGAGGTTCCTTGCTTGGATTGTCCAGCGAAGTACGTAGGAGAGACTAGTCAAACTTGGAGAAACAGGAAACAGCAACATGAAGCAACGATCAGATCCAAGGAAAACAAGACTGCATTGGCTGAGCATTCGAGTGAAACTGGCCATACATTTGATTTCAATAATACAAAAATACTGATTAATGAAGCTAACAACAAAAAGAGATTAACACTAGAATCAATACATATAGCTAAACAAAGAAACAGCATAAATTATAAAAAAGACTGTCGAGACATGAATAGGATATATGTATGCAGGTGTATTGTAAGATTAAATTGGTTTATGTAAATGAATTTATTTATAATGTAAAATCAAAAACGATTTGTTTATATGTATGTAACTATATGGTCAAATGAGTGAACGTATCTGGGTTTATGTAAAAATACTAAGTAGCAACACAGTCAGTTACCATTATAACTTAATCTGGGTTTATAGGAAGGTTACCAGTTTTTTGTTTCAAATGATTACTGTGATAAGAGCTAGCTGTGATAAAATTATTTCTTTAATGTTAATTTTATTTTTATACTTTTTTAGAGATGTTACTGTGAATGTTTCGTTAAAATTTTTTAATGTTAGTATTAATGAGTATTTGAACAAGGGATTTTTGTTACTTTTTAATAATGGAATATGTTAAAGCAGGATGAATGTAAGTAAGATCAGAACAGAAAGTTTCTGTTTATCACTTTGTTAGTAATTTTTTTAAAATTGTAGCCAGAATGTTGTAACTGTGTTCTAGGTGGGAGTTAGATCTGACCGTTTTTGACAGTAGGTGTTTAGAAACACTGAAATAATAGTGAATATGTGTAGAGATATGACTGTTCTGGTTATAACCACGAACTAAGATCTATTTATAGGTAAGAAGGTTTTCAATTAGTATTTGTTGTTTTAATCACAATGTAGTTAAAGGGATGAAGGAAGCTGTTGATTAGTTTGTTATTTGTTGTAGATACTTGAGAATGACTCAAATAGGGAGTCGAAATATAGCAAAAACTTTTTAACAACATGAGATAGAGATTTTTCTTTTCATCCCTTAAGACCCACAGCTCCGAACCACAGAATTTATAGGGATCACCCTCATTAACAATAGACATTATTATAAGCATACATTGACTATAATGGTCTGTGATAAAAGTTAAAGGTTTTTAATTATGAATAAGTAAAACAGTGATCTGTGAAGTTGTCTCATTACGAGAACATATAAATTAAAAGGAAAAAGAATAGATGCCTCGCATCCCCCCCATTTTAAAAGATATAGAAATATCAAGGATTGACATTTGATAAGATATAATAATGAAATCTCCGATTGGAAATATAAAATAATAAATAAAGTAAGGAAGAAATGTGTCATTGGATTGGAAATTTAAAGATTCAAATTTCTGTATTAACACCTACACTGACTTTCTCTTTCTTCATAAAAAAAACCCTGAGTATTGTTGAGCCTGTAACCAAAGCTGTGGTGGACATAGTGTTCAAAACATAAATAAGAATATATTTGTGACCTGATTAAGCATTTTAATAAAGCTTTTTGCAACATCAAATCTATCCACATTCATGTAACACCATGTATCTATTTCCAATCCAATGACACATTTCTTCCTTACTTTATTTGCTATGTTATATTTCCAACTAGAAATAAATTCTTTTGTTCATTATTCTGTCTTATCAAATGTCAAATCTTGATATTTCTGTATCTTGAGAATGGGGGAGTATTTGACATCTATCAATATATATAAATTAAAAAGTACCTGAATATCATCATCATCTTCAGAAGAGGAGTCCTCTTCTTCTTCAGCTTCTTTAAGCCAAGTAATAAAAGGTTCAGCCTTATTATGGATCTCTTGGCTCAGTTCCTTGGAGACATACTTCTTACTCACTTTAGCACCCCACTCCAGAAGAACAGACTCTTCTATTATATCTGAATCATACAGCACTTTCAATATGGCTGGCACCTGAGGCATAAGCACAGAAGTGTGCAGAGCTATGATCTTCTCAACTCCACCAATTAGGTATTTTTGTGCCTTAACATCTTCGTGAGTGAAACGCAATAACAATGCACGATGCTTACGGATCTGCAAAAAAAAAAACATTGTTCTAATATTCTCCTAAAAAAAAAAAAATAATCATAAAATGAAAAATTACTGAAATACAAGATCTTGTGAAGTTTAAATACAACCCTCACATACAATCTATTCTAATAGTAGGATTACCTCGGCTCTGATATTCTTGTCAAAGAGAAGCTCTGCAAGGATTAAGGGAGCTTTGCTCTTGACATCAAGCCTCTCAGCTAGAGCTAAGAGATCCTTAGCTTGCTGCGGTGTCTGCAGTGTGTTGGCGGTGAGTCGTTGCTTCACTTCACTGTAGAATATGTCCATTCGTTCTTTCTCAGACTTCTCTAAGTCCTCAGACATGGTCAGAGTCTTAGCTCCCTCTGTCAGATCCTGAAGTCGAGCTCTCACTGCTTCTTCACTGACATCTACTGCCCACTCACCTCCATCTTCATCTTCATCCTGCCAATACACAAACATTTTACAACAATAATTAAGTGTGCTAAATGTATTTTATTTTTTTAAGACTTATATTATTAGTTTTTATTTTAAAAATTCCTAGAAATTAAATTATACAAGTATAGTGACCTTATTGCTGGTGGCAGTGGAATGATCCAAATCATCTGGTGATCCTGAACGATCTCCATTTTCATCACCATTTACTTTCTTGGCTGCTCTTTTACCTTTCTTCTTTTCTGTTAAGGAAGCACCCTGAGCTCCTGGATTCATATCTAGACAATCATAAAAATTTCTAATCAAACATTGGCTAGTTAAAATAATTTTCTATCAAACAAATTTCTTTCAAAAAAACACATTTAATGAAGTTGGATTTAAACTAAGCAGAATCACTTACTGGGAGGATTTTTAAGTATGTAAGTGTTCAGCTTATGGTTGGCCTCAAGAGGACCGTGGAAGCCACAGGCTTTGCAGCCTTGGTTGATGGTCATTTTCTTGCAGTTGACTAAAAGATTGGTCTCAGGATTTTCACATTCAGGGCAGAGGACAAAGCGGCGGATGAATCCATCAAGTAAGTCCTGAAGTTTGGCAGCCTCGTGTGATCCGTTCACAATGAACCTGTCGTTCTTAAAATCAAACTGAGTCTGGGCTCCAAGCTCACAACCAAAATATTTAGTCGGATCTGTAACAAAAACAAAAATTACATCATAACCTCAGGCTAAATAAAAAATACATAATAAATTTATCTAATCGATCAATTGGATTCAAATTAATACATTATTACAACTATTACAACCAATTCCACAATTTAGAGATACTTTGTCACTTCTATCCTAAAATAATTTCTCATCCCCTTTCCCAAATAGTTAAGCTTTAAACTAAGATAGATTCTAAAATTCATAAAATTTTACAGATTTCACAGGACGTTCCATTGAAGCTCGTGGAAACCATGAGCAAGGTTGGAGGTTAGAGGCCCTGTTTAAAGTTTAATTTTCATGCTTTTTTGCAAATTTATCTGGTCTAGCAAACAACACTTTAATACAAAAATAAAGTAGTAAACATTTCCTACCAACAACACTAATTGACCCTACCCTACCTGCAGCAATGGACAGGGTTGAGACTGTGTCAAGCAACCTCTTCTTACTGATCCACCATCAAATTATAATTTCTTATAGATTCGGGGGCTGTTTGAGGCTTCTAACTAGTTATGTCTTGATGGACCCTACCAGGTTTTAAGAAGAGACAATAAAACTTGTACTATAGTTATTTTAAAAGGTCAACAAACAGTATCCATAGACCATACGCACAAGTTGCCAATACTGATCAAATGGCTGCTAAAGGTAAGCAGCTTTGCAGTGGATGTACGTCATGTTGGAGAGTGGGAGGGTGTCTGTTGATGTGACACGAGTGTAAACAAACTTGGGTGTCACATGTTAATTTAATTTATTATTTGTTTACGTTTCTTTTTTCAATGCCATTAAATGTGTTTCAATGTTATCTCTTAAAAAAATACAATTCGTTTTTCTCAAAAAATGACCTGAGTTATTCGTAATTGAGCACAGCCAAATATTAATCCTACAAAAGTTTAAAAAAAAAAAAAAAAATAGTAAGAAATGTCTCTAAATTTGGTATAAAATGTGTTTTTCGCTAGGACCAATAGTTTTCAATATATTTGCGAAAAAAGTTTGAAAATGAACATTTAAACATATACCCTACTACTCACTTAACCCCACCCTTCGAGAACTTAGTATGTTGTACAATAGGTACCTACGTAACTTTGCCAAGTTTTAAAACCCTGGGAGTTTTCCACTCCACTTAGGTAAGATATCCATTGTAAAATTAAAATACAAAAGCTAAAATAATAATACTTACATGTGGCAGGACGACCTATGGCTTTAGCAATTTCAATCATGTTTACAATAACAGTTTTGATGCCATTGCCTTTGCCTTCGACTTTAGCAATAAGCCGAGGCATCTTGTAGCGGTAGAAAGCATCGGAGACGCTCCGGTTAACGTTGACACTTCCCATATTGAAACGGTTTTTCTTATAAAACTTTTACCAAAAAGATTATTTAGTCTGTGGAGAAACCAGTAAATTGTGTATTAAGATGCAAGAATCGCAGGATGGCAGAATGCTTTACGTTCCCTCTCTCTCAATGAAGGTGGTTCTGTGTAAAAGAAGAATGATGTCGCGGTGGTGGAGTGATGTCGAGTGTAGGTGTAATGTTCAGAGCGATGCAGGTGCTGCCAACTGTGCAGTCAGCTTGGCTCCTCGCGTCGGCCGGTGATCTCTGTAAAACCTCCACACTGGTAAACTCTTCAGCTCTGGGTGTGACAGTCACGTTTCTCTGAAAGGCTGAGACTTCCTATGTTGATTACTCGAAAATTTTGAAGTCCTGAAAAAAAAAAATTAGACTTAGATTAATTTAAGGTAGTTTTGAGCACAAATCAAAAAAATAATTTAGTAGTTGAATTATAGTTTTAACATCATCTGAAGAATATGATAATAATATTGCAACAGCCCTAGCAAAGAGGACCATATTAAAACTCAACCCATATAATACTGTAGTCATGAATGCACAGGGTCACCGCATCAACTCACTTTACACTTTAATTCAATGTCCACAAAGAAAATAGAAAATTCATACCTATAACTGATGGGCAGAGAGGTAGAAAGCTTGGCAGAACTCATACACCCTCGTACAAGGCCACCTATTGGCTCTACTCCGTCGTTCGTACTGCACCCTGCCACTCGTAGTCTTGATGAATATGTTTCTGCAAAGAAAAAAAAAATCATTAATACAAATATAACAATTACTTAAGTTAACAATTAATAATTAATTAACTTTAAAAATGTTATATAACTAAGGGGGTCATATAGTAACACCATCAAGCAATTCGGACGTACTTTTACTTGAAACAACTATATAGTAGGCTTAGTTGAAATTGTAATATTCCCTAAGGCCATGAGGCATTCAATGCCAGTATAAAATACTTATTTCTGATCAAATGCAAAACTAGAAATCAAATCACAGATGCAATACTTCAACATATTTTTAAGGCAAGACATGCTCTAACCATTGTGCTACTACCCTGAAGCTATTTTTTTAATACTTTTAATCTATATATAAAAAATTAAAGTTTTGTCTGTACATTGGTCAGAATTGAATTTTTTTTTGTTACTTTCATTTTATACATTCTGAAAACCGAATCCAGCCTTAACTTTCTTCGTGTATGTGTGTCTGTCGCCCCAGTCAAACTTTATAGGCACAAAACTGGCTAAGCGAAATCGATTAATTTTTTTTTCAGAGGAGAGCGCAATCATGTTGCGCAATTTGTATGCTTGGTTTCATTGAAAAATAATTAGTAGAACCAAAGTTATTAACAATTTTATAAAAAATAATAACCTAAAAAACTTAGGTTGACAGCAGTGAAGGAGATTATGATTTATCATTTCTGTTGGCCCACCATAACCAAAACCCACAGACTCACTTATCAAAATGTTTGGGTACTTCTAGACAACCTAAAGACACGCAGTTATTAGCGCAGCATTAGCCTAAACCAACTGGAAAAATGCGAAAAGTTTAAAAAAAAATGTATCCCCCCCCCCCATTAAAAAAATTAAAGATGTCAGATGCAACTTTAAAGTTCTTTTATCTACGATTGATACCAAATATAAACATTGTATCTCTGTTTAGGTGCGTAGAAAGTGATTCTGTACGTACTTGTATTCATTGCGCATGCGCATCTCATGGTTCTGAAGAATTCCTCTTCTTTACCACCCTAGGGCAGTAAAGAAGAGGAATTCTTCAGCTTTACGCACGATTAGCGAGTTTGTTTGCATTTAACAAAACTAATTTGGTGTTCTTTTATTAAAGTAACTGTTTATATCGAGTTTTTAGTGACAAACAATGAGTGAATCAAGTGACTTTGACGAAAATGTGGAGAATAATACTCCTCCAGAAATAATTAATTCGGCAAAAAATACAACTCTAGAATTAATGCCATCTTTATCAAGAGAGAGATACGAACTTACATACAGCAAGTTTATTTGTTTCTGTATTTATTATTTAAATCTAACAATCGTAGATAAAGTACGGTACGCAACTCGTGCGAAAACGGCATTTTGCATTGCTCGTGTGGTTTTACCACCCTCGCTATCGCTCGGGTCCAAACTCCACACTCGCATGCAAAATGCTACTTTCCGCACTCGACGAGTAATGTACTATTAGAGGCTTATTGTGGCTAAATGGGAAGTCGTATCGAAAAGGATATTGCACCAGTGGTAACTGATTTTAAAAGATCTACAACTTTGGTCCTATGACATTTTGTCGTACCTCCATCGGTTCTACCTTAAATAGAGCTAAATTTGATTTTTTTTTTTTTTTTTTTTAAATTGACTTTGAGCTCTAATGGCGTCCGCAATTGTTGACCGATTTAATTTCTAATTGGGATTCTTAAACCTCACACTAATGCTCTTTAAATTGAGTATTTATTATTTTATGATAATAATTGCAGGCCTATTCCTAGAACAAATAGTTATTAAATATTCACTGGTGCAACTGCCATATTGAGAAAAGGGACTGGTAATTAAATTAATGCACCATCATGGTTGATGACTGTTCAATGACTTCCCAGTCTAATTGGTTTTGACTACTTTTATTTTCTTATTTATTACGCCTTTTTTAGCATTGTTATTTATTACTATATTACTTAGTTTCTATTGGTTATTTTTTAAATATTAGACTCCAAACTACGATTTGGAGAGTATTATATTCTTAATAACGGAATGAATGATGTATAATACAGTCCTGATATTATTCTAGAAGGCTTTGGAAACAAAACTATTTAGGCACTTCATTTAATTGCTAGGCCTAAATGATTATAGGAAACATAGCCACTAATACCTAGCGTGAGCCCCTCACGGAGCACAAGGTGAAAGCAGTTAAATATATATATTTTGACAAATTAAAATCACTTCTCAGATGATAGAGCTTTGTATAGTAAGTTTCTTTGGTTCAAATTCCAGCTAATTTTTCCTTCTACATATATTTTAAGTTGTTTAAAAAATAATTAACTATCAAAACTAGATAAAAGAAATAAACATAAAGTAAGTAAAATATTACGATACATTTGATAACCAAATAGCACAACATTTAATAAAAATAATTTTTTTATACATATACATAATATCTAAACATGAAGCTCTCCACCAGAACGGAAAATTTCCCAAAGTGCCGCTAAGCCCCGATTGTAAAAAAGAAAAAAGTTATAATGTGTCTTATTTAAATAATTCCATAAATTTGTCACAATTTTCCCTTTTTTAAAAATAGTGCAAGCGATATTTTAGACAGCAATAGATAAGTCATAAAGCCAAGTAGATTAAAATGATTTGCATCACCAATTATCATTACAATTTGTATTTTAGCTGTGTTAATTTAAAATTATCTTAACAAATTGCCTTTTCCTTATATTATCTCTTACCTCCCTTTTACCAACTTCATGGGGTATTCAAAATATAGTTGTTGTTTTTTTTTTTTGGGGGGGGGGGGGGGGCGCTTATTAGATGTTTTACTAAAAATATTTTGCCGGTTATATTTTTATGTCCTGGACGAAACCTGCCCATCCTCCCATGCTCTCCACTTTTCAATTTAAGTTCAGCCATTTTTTTCACGATAGGAAAGAAAAATACCCTAACATAAAATAACAAGGAAGTAATGGTTGAGATAATAATTATTAAAAATATTAATATTATTGGTCATTAATAATATTTTAATAAAAGAGAAAGATAAATAATCTTGATTTCTAGGATATAATTTAATTAATTCAGAGATTAGGTGTTTTTCCTCCTAGGTGAAAAGTCTCAAGACAGTAAATGATACTAAGTCAGTTTTATATTTGAAGAGACTCAATTCAGTTCTGCTCCAGTTATCATGGCCACAGACTGTTACAATCTAACATCCCAGACACCAAGATTCCTCTCCCCTTTACTACATTAAAAAGGGGGGAAATAAAGGTCTTCAGACAAATCTTGCAGTTTCAAGTTTATATATATATATATATATATATATATATATATATATATATATATATATATATATATATATATATATATATATATATATATATATATATATATATATATTATAATTTTCTACTCAATAAAAATGGTATCATTTTTTACCTAATAATGTTACATGCTTTACACTTCCAAACGATTTGATAAAAATGAGCAAATACATTATTAGTTTTACTTAATAAGAAATATTATATTAAAAAAATAACACGCTTTTACAAAACATGCACTAACAATGAAATATTTTTTTAACAGTCACAGTACCTACTATGAGTAATCAAAGTGTATGTGTGTCACTAAAAAAAAAGCTTCAGTATAAATATTGATAATTGATTGTATAAATTTATTGATATATCGGCTAAAACAAACGACTTTGTTACACTAATGACTGATTAGTGTACTGCCAAAGTTCAGAACTGATTTTAAAGAGGGTAAAATTATAAAATAATTAATATAAGTTGATAGAGGAAAATCGGCCCAGAGTAGAACAGTAGCGTAGATACATAGGTGTAAAGGTGGTGGGGGGGGGGGGGGGGGGCTAGAGGTTGCTCTACTCTACAGCGAAATCTTTGCCGCGTAAACCCGAAGCGTCTAGCTATGTAGCCCCAGCCCTAAAATAAGAGGAACAGGGTTCCAAAAGAGCTTGCTCTACCCTACAGACTACAAAGAAATCTTGGTTGTTTTTAAATAACATTTTTTTTAAATGGAAATAAAACTTACTTATCACTGGTCATTTGTTTACATTTTTTTTTATTTTACCGCCAAAATGTATTTGAAATTGGCTGATTTATCGGTTGGCTAATACAATAAACTTGGTAACACTAAAGACTGATTATTGATTATTGTATTGTCATCGGAAATTCATAATCTGTGCAAGTTTCAGATTTATAAGAATAGCGGAACCTATTGAAGGTGTTTTTTAAAATGCTAAAAAGCTTACTTTATGTATACTTACTTACTACTAGGTATACTTTTATAGGTATATGTACAATGATAATATAGTCCATAACTCCTCCACAGAAATCAAACATAGCTTTAGTTTAGTTCCCCCCCCCCCCCCAAGTGTTCTAATAACAGAGATTTAGCTAACTCTCAACTAACCTAGCTCTAACAGTAGCCTACGAACAAATTACATTCAAAAGTTATGCGTTTAAAATGCTTTAATGTTTGTCATACAAACTATTATATCAAAAGACTAATTAAAATGGACAACATTTTGTATAAATCGGATTAAAATTTTAAGTTTTTTTTGTTTTATATGTAGTTGCATTTATTACAAAATATCTAGAAAAGACTATTTTGGCGTAATTTAGAAACTGGTTCCTTATACCTGAAGCAGTATGTGTAAGATATCAAGTTCCATTGCGGGAGCTCTTAGTGGGGTGTCCAAACAAATTTTTAATCCAAAAAAAAAAAAAAAAATCGGTCGAGACAACTCAGACAAACTTTCTCACATAAGAGTTCATAATTACTTGGCCCATTACTTTGTTGTTTATTAGTTTTCGAAGGTATTTATAACTATTATTGAACATTTCATCAAAATGTATCATAAAAATAACTCCTCCTCGGCGGGGAATGGAACCCGGCCTCTCTCCATCCGCGTTTAAAGCTATTTGTTCAGGAACTAGATTTCTTCCGGAAAAACGGCTTATATTGTTAGGTTCCTATTTAAATGGACTACATTTTAGAATTTTTTAATCAAAATTAATTGTTGGAACCGTTTTCTAGAAATAATTTTTTTCATAGTTTTTGGGGGGTAGCGCCCCCAAATTTGGAGCTAATATTCATTTCTTGATTTGGCCTCGGGGTATGTTTTTTCTGACCATTTCGTCAAAATCGGACTAGCAGTTTAGGCTCCAGGCGTCTGCACAGACATTTTGTAAAAACCACCTTTTTGGACTCAAGGGACCATGTATGCCAAATTTAGTCAAAATCGGCTTAGTAGTTTAGGCTCCAGGCGTCTGCACAGACGACAGAGACTTTTTTAAATACCAAATTTTTTGGACTCAGGGGACAAAACATGTAAATTCATGAAAATCTCAAAATCGAATTTTCGTGCCATCACAATACTTTCTCTTTATATGAGACAGTAAAAACTGTCTACATCTACAATGCCATGATACAGAGTGTATTCAGTTATGGAATTATTCTATATGTATATGGAATGTGGACACACGGTCTTGCAGGTTGCTGGACCTACTGGTTGGGATCTACATCAGTGAAAATCGGGACGGGGTACCTCGGAACTTTTCCTCACTTCAGAGGCCACTAAAGTGGCCTCTCCTGCTGCTTCGCAGCAGGAGGAAGCAGCATTGGACGTGGTCAGTACTTGGATGGGTGACCGTTCTGAACTAACTGATTTATTATCATTCTAAAAAAAACCATATTTTTAATACCTATATTTTATTTAATTATTTGAAGTTTGGCGGTATTTTGACAAATGTAAACAAACTTTGACGTCATCAAAATTATCGCACAAATAAATAATTATATTCGCTTATAACTTTTAAACTAATTAATGGAATTTCATCGGGTTTTTTTATATTTGTTCCTCATTTTTTTCCGGTGCCAACGATAGCTATATGTCAAACCTATTTATACTTTCGGTATTATTAACCGTCGAAGTTTAAAAATTCAAAAATTGATAACTTCAAAATAGCGGCTAATATCAAAATGAAAATTGCTGGACTTGTTTGTTATACAGAGAGATACATTCGTGCCAAATTTCAACTCGATCAAGACCATTTTAGAATTATTACGATTTTTTTTTAAATTTTTGCTGACTCAAAAAGTTGATTTTCCGGGTGGCACCACTACAGGTAAGGACGGATTTTTCTGCCAAACTGCCAAGTTTCAACTCTCTAGGTCTAGGTAAAATATCTTGGGCGCTAGTATGATAACACACATACATACAGACGTCATGTTAAAAACCACACAGGAGGTCTAAAGACCTAAAACGGATAATTCTGTTGAAATATCGAGAAACATTTTTTTGGTGAAAACAACACTTTTCCTTCTATAGGTAGTCAGGAAAAGTAAAAACTCATTACCAATAATGACCCGAGCAAAAAGAAGAGAATCGTGTAGTGAGAAAACGGCTTATATCGTTAGATTCGTATTTAAATGGACTACATTTAAGAATTGTTTATTCAAAATCGTTGGAACCGTTTTCAGGATTTTTTTTTTCTTTTTATTTCAAGATTGTTCAGAGTTTTTGGGGGCTGGCGTCCCCAATTTGGAGCTAAAATTAATTTCTAGATTTCACCTCGGGGTATGATTTTTCTGACCATTTCGTCAAAATCGGCCTAGCAGTTTAGGCTCTAGGCGTCTGCACAGACACTTTGTAAAAACCACCTTTTTGGACTCAAGGGACCTCAAAACGTGCAAATCCTTCAAAATCGAATTTTCGCGCCATCACAACACTTTCTCTTTATATGAGAGAAAGTAAAAAACCCATAACTGAAGGATTTACACGAAATATAAAACATACAATAAAACATTTTTTATTGTATTCGTCATCAACTGTGGTGAAATTAATTTTCTACACATTTTTAAATAAGTTGCAAAGTTAATGAATGAAATAGTAAAATCTAAAAAAAAAAGTGTTGAATGCGGTTTCCCCGTAGTTGACGTGATACCGTAGTCAAGTGAATTCCTTTTTGCCGGCGGTGGCCGGTAATTAAAGGTGTTAACAGTAAGAAAGAGGACTATGTGTTTTAATAAGAAAGCCCTTTCTAATAATGAAAGATTCTGCAATTAAACTACTTATAAGTTATTTTCATGACAACCCCAACGAAAAATATCAGAAGCAAATTCACTGGTGTTGGGTAAAAAGGGCTTAAGTTATGATACATAAGGACTTAAAGTACCCTAGCTTCAAGTCTAATGGGCTTAAGTAGGCCTAAAATAAATAAATTAATGATATTTATTTAAATATTGAATTTCACTAAAATGAATAGTCACTGTTAAGATAGTATAGTGATTCAGGAAGTAAAAAATACTTAGACAGGATCTATAATGATTTTTCAAAAGTTTGGTAAATCGCCCTGAAAACTTCATATTTCCTGACTTAAGCCCTTTTTACCCAACACCAGTGAATTGAAATAATCGCTGCGTACGCAACACGCAACAAACCAGTGAAATGTCGCGTCCTTTAAATCCCTGCTGGCTAACGAGAAAATCGAAAAACATTCTAACTAAACCAAAAACAAAAATAAATGCAATATTAGCCTTTTCCAAAATTTAAAAGTCTTAAGAACCATAGAATAATTTTAGGTAGGGTTACTTTGAACTAAAACGATAACACTACTTTCTACACACTACTTTTGGGAATTTAGTCTGAAAAAGTTAATGTTTTTTGAAAACCATGCAGGACAATCAATAAGCTTACTAATGTATATACATATCTTTATAAGATCAGGAATTCTGCTTTAACTTAAGTCACAAAATTCATACATGAGTTTATTTACAATTTGTTTATCTAAAAGATTATATAAGAAAAAGTTAAAGAGTAATTGCAAAAATCATAGGGAAGTACTTGCGTCCAAGTACTTTTTAGGGTTTTGTAGATGATTAAGCATACCCGTTATGTAATTATGATTTTTTTTCTTCGATCCTAAGGGTCCCGGGTTCGATCCCCCGGGAGGTCACAATGTTTTTTATAGGTAATAACGACAAGATAAATTACATTTTTTAGGAACTTTTCATCGCCCAACCATACGGTGTAACCATGAATCATTTCAAAATTTTAAGACCAGCCATTATATAAAATTTGGGGGGGGGGATTTTTTTGGGGGTATATTTTGACTTACAAAACCAATAGAGAATTAAACATTTAAAAAAGCAAATATATATTTGTATCCTACTCTTCAGCAGCTTTCATTTGATACCCAACTCAACATTTTTAAAAAATAAAATTTTGGGGGCACTCCAAATTTTCGAGCACAAAATTGGTAATTTTTAAAACCTGGGAATGAACTCCCGGAAATATCATCGCCCTACTATAAGGTATTAGTATGAATTATTTCAAAATTTTAGCACCAGCCGATCTATAGTGGTTGGGGGGGGGGGGAATTTATTTTGGGTATATTTTGATTTATTTAACCAATAAGGAATGCAACATTTAAAAAATCATATATATATTTGTGTCCTACTCTTCAGCAGCTTTCATTTGATACCCTACTCAAAAATTAAAAAAAATATAAATTTTTGAGTTTACCACATTTTTTCGAATTGCGCATGCGCATATTAAATTTTTAACTTCTGTATATTTTTCCTGTGGTTGGGTCAAAAAGTTACACCAGTGTTTCAAATTTCATCACTTTAGCTTAAACGGTTCGGGCCCTATGAACCAAAGAGCGACGGACGGACGGACACATCACCAAAAATCAATCGTACACAAAAAGAAAGCAAACGCATATATCAAATTCACCTAATTTGAAAGTTTGAAAACATTAAAAAAATAATGTTTACAAAAATATTTATCACAAATAATCTTTATTTGTGATGGCATATCCTTGCGTCCTGGCATATAGCTCATTGACATGGTCAAATAAGTGGAGAGAGTTGAAATTAATATGCGACCAACAACAGACTAATTATGACCTGCAATCCTTATTTTTCAAAATAGAGCGAGTAAATTTTAAGATAAGGTAGTTCACAAAAATGCTGACGGACAAAAACAACTCAACAAATATTCCCTGATGTCTGAAACTGATTTCTGTACAGGAATTGTTGAAATCGGAAGCATAAAGAAATTTCGTTCTTCAGAATGATCACAATGCTTTCGCTTCCTTCACTAAGCTCGGAAGGAAAAACAACACAAATTTGTCAGTAGATGTAAATGAAAAACAAGGCTTTTAAGAAATAAAAATTGAAGATTAAACACCGCTAAGCTTTTCTTAAAAAGTTGTTGTTTTTTTCATAGAGGATTGTATAAATAAAGTTTGGCTCGTAAGCAGGAGAAACACTCGAAAGAACGTGGTAGAAGGATGTTTCAAAGCAAGCGAAATAATTGATTTTGTCGAGCACAGCTCCAGACCTCCATCCCAAGAGGAAAGGAGGGTCTGGCACCAAAATTAAATTTAAACCATCCCACTGTGCAATATTCAGCAGAAATTTCACCCTCTTTTTAATAAATAAATAACAAGGGCCATCAAGAAAAGAGTAAACGACCTCTAAATGAACAAATAGCTAGGCTTAAGTAAAAAGTTTTCCCTTCGCTTCAGTTCAACTTCTTTCTCTAAGAAAAAGGCTCAAAAAAATATAAATAAATAAAAAGACAATAGTAGAATGAAGGCTTGACTATAGATTTTTTCCCGGGAAAGCAGACACATTTTTTTTTTTATAGTTATTGAAGCAGCACCCCCAAATTACGAGCTAACACCTTTTTTGGTTATTTTGCCAAACGATATCCTGTTTTCCTAAATATTTAAAAAAAAAAAAAAATCAAAATCGGTTCAGTATTTAGGGCTTCTAGCGTCTGCAGAGACGAGTGAAGGACATTTTTTATAAGAAAATATTTTGAACTCCGGGAACGTTTACCGTGTAAATCCGTCAATTCTTTAAATTAAAAAAAAAAGTTTTAGTCAGTATTATTTAGTTCAGTAGCGACAATTACTAACAAGTACATTAAAATTTATACTAGCGCCATTTGAGAAAAAATAAAACTTGCAATAAATAATATATTTATACACATTCAGAGAATGTGAATAAAACAATGAAATATATTATAATTTGTGATTAAAAAAAACAAACAAGGGGTTAAAGCAGAAATCGAAATGCTAGTCGGGGTGAAGATGAGTTATATAGGTAAAAGGAGCCCGCAGTGTCCGGAAAACTCCAAAGGAACATTTACATATAATTTGACTTGTAAATCTGGAACGCTAATATTCGCGTAACACAGAGGCAACATGATAGAGGGATGAGGGGGGAGGGTAATTCATTACTCCGGGCGATTAAGGCATGGGCTGGCTTCTAAGAGAAGCGTTATACCGGCACTAAAACGGAATCATTCAGAGCGAGATTTATAAAAATAACCTGATGAGAGGAATGCTTGTTTCAAGCTATGTGCCTCAATGTTACTATTCTTCAGGCAGGCTTCAGGCAAGGGAAAATATAGCCGAAGAGGCCACTCTCAACGTAAGAAATGATGCGACTATCAACTTCTTACCACAACACAAAAAAGAATAAGTATAATATGTTGGAAGGTAAAAACGGCAACATACGTTAATCATATCGTATTTGTAATGTGTAGGGAAAAAAAGTTAGTTTGTGAGACCCGAAAGACTCGGACAACCCAAAATCAATTTGATAGCTACATTCGGACTGCAGCATTATCTGTTAATTTTTTAACTTTTTTTGCAAGCCTTTTGAAGACAGAAAGTGTAGTGCAAAGGCTCAAAAACTTTAGGCGTGCTTTTTGAAAACTGAGAGCCTCGCGACACAGTTTCTTACGTCGACATGATAAAAAAATAAGGTACGATTGAGGAGCAGGATCCTTAATAGCTTGAATCGGTGCGAGCCATTGATCTCTGTGCGCATCCAACCCCAGTTTGTAGCTTGTCTTTCGATCAAATTTCAGGTCTTATTGTGTTTTTTTTACAATATCAGGATTGTACTTTATATATATAAGTATACCTTTACATTTTCCGTGTCTAACGATTGGTATATCGTCCACTTGTACCGAACATGATAGGAAACATTGCATACTATTTGTAATTTATTTATTTAAAAAACATGTTGCGAAACCGGATATTACAGGAACTTATTCCAGGTTTTTCAAAAAGCATAGCACTTTCTCTGTAGTTCGATAACAATGCCTCGTAGAAAATATTCATATTGGCCATTCAGACACCATGACAAACACGAACCACATGGAGTGCTCGCTAATAACAAATGCCATTTATTAAAAGCTCATTCAAGTAAAAAAGAACACCTTAGGACGTAGGAGATTCCCTTCTTAACATCGCTCTATTTGGATGTTATCATTATAGGAGCAGACAATTTCATTTCTATAAGAATTTTTTTCTCTGGCGATCGTGTGTGCCAGAAAAAAATTGTTTTCATAGAATAAGTGAGTTTTATAGAAATGTGTGTTTTCAAATGGACCATATTTAGAACTTATTTATAAGTATTTTGTAAAATGAAGAAGAATCATTTTGAAACAAAAATATAAAGAGGGTAATACACTATGTAATGATAATGACAATGACACTAAGTACACTATGTAATATGACTATGTAAAATTTAATTTATTTATCGTCAAAATATAACATCGAAAATGTTTGTTTTTATGTATAGATTACCAAAAGAGCTGAATAAATTGTATGATAATATTTAAAATCAACCTTCCAACTATGTATGCAATAAAACTCTGATGTTTCACCGAAATAAAATCCTATTTACTCCAAATAGGAAATCAACTATTTTAAGGCGGGAAAAAAGGATCAGTTTCATTATTTATTTAATCAATCTAACTAATTTAGTTGAAAAATATTTGAAGATAGTGCAAGGGTAGGGAGGAGTGTTTCTGATAGGGGGGTTCATAAATTTAATGTTAGCTTGAAGCCGAAGGGAAGATCTAAAAGAACCCCCCCCCCCCCCTCTCCACTTGAAATAATAATGAACGTCCTAGACCCTAGACCTTCAGCTTCTTAAGGGAAAATAAATAAAAACACCTTACTTGAAGAGTAAGGTGTTTTTATTTATTTAAAAGGACTTGAATAATGTTTAAACTCTTTACACAAATAAAATTCACAAATAAATTCACGTGAAAGAAGACTATAAGAATGCTTGGGAGCTCCATTTGACAAAAAAGAGGAAAAGCTAAGATAGAAAAAGAAATTGAGCCTGTTATTTGAAAAAAAATATTTGTTTTAAGAACAAAGGGATGTTTTTTTTTTTACTTCCGAGCTTACCGAAGGTAATGTAAGCATTGTGATCTTTCTCAAGAGAATGAAATTTTTTTATGTCTCCGTATTTTGCCGCGGGTAGAAGCTAGTATAGTCGGGTGCTTAGCAATATAGTGAGTCTCATATTGGAAACTCGATATTCAGCCATTATTATGACACATTTGAAGGGTATTCGATATAAATATTTAATATTATTTTAATAAAACTAATATATATAACTTTCATTAATATTAATGAAAGTTTTATTCAGCAAGTTCCTATAAAAATGTTACATATAATAAATGTTACTTGAAAAAAGACAATTTTTTGACTGTCGAGTATGGTCAGTTTTATACCTATCTTTTTACATAATTAAAGACATTTTGTAAACAAGCAAGTCCAGTGACTAAGAAAAGAGTAGGACATAATATCATGATATACTGCGGGAAACAAGGTTAGAAAAATAAGAGTAAATAATAGTAAATCTGAATGTTTTGTCATTAGACATTAGTGTTTTGTATAGGTATAAAATAGACCGGAATTTGTTTCCTCAACTCTCTTGATTTATTGTAGTAAGTTAGCAAAAAAGTGGTGACCCCGGCGTGATCACGTAAAAAAAAACAAAAAAAAAAACGGAATATTGAAATTCTAAAAACGTCTCCCGGAGTTGGTAAGAAATTTTCAGCGCGTTTTTTAACAATGGACACTACAACTTTAGGGGTATTTGGCGTTGTTATTTATTTGTAACTAGACGTTAGAGATTTTTTTATTGAACACATCCAACCTTCTTTAATGATATACATAATAGCAGGAATATAAAAAAAATATTTTAGAGTCTCAACTACCTCATCATGGCGTCCTCACTCAAGTGAGTATTTATTTTTAACATTTAATAAATTATTGAATATTGAAATAAATAGAATAAGTTGATATCTAACATATTTTCCCATAACTAATTCTACCCTATGGTAATATAAAGTCATATTCAGTACACTAGACATAAGGACTCCATAGAAACTTTTTGTTACAGGTCGTAAAACGTTAAATAGTCTTGAAAACCCAAAGATGACTCTAAAGTTTGCCAAATGGCAGGGAGAAAGGCGAGTCGATGGCGACCAAGCGCCAATACTTCTCCCGAGTCAAGATCTCTTACTCCGTCGTCTATTTACGAATGGAGACCTTCTGGTGAAGTTAGAAATGAAAAGGTAGACAATTTTCTCATCATCTATAAAAAACCGAATAACTTCAGATGTAGAAAATGAAGATTGCAAGAAACAAAAATGTTTGTACATTTGGTTTGATAAATGATACAAATTGTTTTAACAACTTCCACCGGTCTAAATTATTATAATTTTTTCAATTTTGTATTCAATAGAACATATTTTATTTAATTGATCTGTAATTTATTATGTTAGTCCGTAATGAAAATTTCAAATAAAGATTCAATGTAGAATATCATTAAGACCCAATTAACTCCATAGTAGACATTTTGTAAGTCAAAAATGAATTATTACAAATTATGAAAAAAAAAAGTTATACACGGGTCAATACTAATCTACCTACAAAAAAGAAAAAAAAAACAGAATCGCATGTTATGGTCTTCCTTTACACGGTCATAATCTTCTATACGATATCTCCTAGTTTTTCCAGCCACTCTTCTAAAGCGTTTTACTTGGCTCGAGGTGATCTGGCCCACTCTCTATCACTCGCCGACCAGCTCTCACTGCCATAAATCAGGACTCCAGTATTGATTCATACACTTGCAGCTTGGTCCTGGCCTGCATCTCTTTCTTGCCAAAAATAGTTTGTCTGAGCTGAGAAAAATACAAAAGATTCTCTGTCTAAACGTTATACACTGAATTTTTCTCTTTCATTCATCGTAGCAGACGTCAAAATCTGGCTATACGTACGGTTAAGTTATCAGACGATCAGTTGATCGTCAGTCTACCGTCAAACCACCAAAGTAAAGGTTTACTATTTTAACTTATACATATTAGAATAGAAATAAAATATAAAAAAATGATTCTCCTAATAACAATAAAAATCGTTGAGACCTATCTGTACAATTCATTCACAACAGTGGTTATACAACTCACTTAAAATTTGTACACCTAATTTTATTTACTTTCCGTGCATGTCACTATTTCCTTGTTTTTTAAAAATCCATTTCCATGCTAAATCAGGCACTGACCAAAGGTGCATAAAACTAAGAAAAATCTATGTTTACTATAAAAAATAGACTTTACTACAAACTGATAAACTTTAGCACACACCAATTAACTGATAATATTTTCTCTTTGAATTTTTTTTCACTACGAGCAAGTTCTCACAAAAATCTCATATAAAAACAAATAAAACCAAATGATTTAACTGAAATATAATTATTAATAAGCATTAAGGAGCTGCACAACTTTTTATAAGATTTCTACTAAACAGAAAATAAAATACAATATTAAAATTGTATTTTTTGTTTTTTCGGACCTCGATTATATAAATTCAGAAGTTTAACAAAAGTATAATAATCACTAGACAAAACGAGAGAGTGATTCATTTTTATTTATTATTATTTGATAATATATGATGATATATGCATGCTCAGTCAGACTATCTCTATGCTAACTATAGAATTATGTACAATGAAGGTTCCTCTACTTCCCATAATTTTTTTGTAGTGAATTATGTTTTTTTTTTTAAATGCATACAAAATCGTCGGCAGGAATGTTCGAAACCAACTTCACCAAAATCATTCGATCACTAGGCGATCCAGCCTATTCTCTTTTTACATAGTTTCGCTCACTGTTTTACTGCATTTAATAAAACTTGATTGCTATAAGTTGCTCCATTTTGTAATCAATGACAACACACAAAAACAATCTGACTCAGATCACTAGTAAACGAAGCAAGACTGCCATCTACCGCTACAAAACAATCAAGGGCGCAGTAGAAGAAGTTTCGCACTATATAGTTCTATAGACCTATAGAACTATGGAGTCGTCCTAGAGATTGCAACACTTGTTTCGCGTACAAAATTCAATCCCGGAGCTTATTGAACGCAGTGCGTGGATATCAAATGATGTCAATATATACATCAAATCATCAAATATATACAAATGAATCGTAGGATTTTTGAATAAATTTTTCTGTAGTATGAATACTACCAAAACTTAAAAATGGAAATAAATTTTTCGTTCACACTTTAGTCATTAACGTGTGCGGCTATATTTCGCCCCTCTCCGAAGCATAGACATGCCTGAAAACATCATTTATAGATATTTTTCAGATTGTTTGGTAACATTAAACTATTGATTATATAAGTAAGCCTTTAAATATTCCAGAGGTCATTAAAATTACGATAACGCCGTTCTTCGATTAGATTTTTTATGAGACGGTTGAGGTTCATGGTGATGTTTTCTTCCATCTTCTACTCTATTAGCTATCTTGACCGGCTTATTTAATTATGTGGTTTGTTTTATTTGTCCCTTTTTTATGTAAATCATAAGATTTTTGTGGGTCGTTGAAGGATTTTTTAATACATTTTTCGTTCACACTTTTGTCATTAACATTTGGCTATATTTCGACTATTCGAGACTGCCTATCTACCACTACAAAAAAATCAAGGCCGCAGTAGAGGAAGTTTCGCACTATTTAGTTCTATAGAACTATGGAGTCGTCCTAGAGATTGCAACACTTGTTTCGCGTACAAAATTCAATCCCGGAACTTATTGAACGCAGTGCGTGGATATCAAATGATGCCCGAATATATACAAATGAATTTACTCTTAGGCGAAGCGGCCACCGAAAGCGGAGCGCAGTTAAGCTGACTCCGCTCCGCTTTCAATTGTGTGGACTAAGCTAGTCTGCCCAAGATGTTAGATCTACGAAAGTTAAACTATTTGTCTATCTAATGATTCTGAAACGAATTATCTCTTGCGGCTTGTGTCGCTCCACAATTTTAAAAGGCAGAGAGGGAAAGCTCTATCTGAGAAGAAGGGGTAATTTGGGGAATTCTTACACCCTTTTTGATGATCTTAACCATGAACAGTTTAAAGACTATTTTCGTATGATACGTCCTCAATGAAATTCTAAATAAGATAAGAGATGACATAATAGGATGTAATACAATCTATCGGAGGGCTGTAACAGCTGAATTAAACCCCTTTCTTAATTGCACCAACACTGAGAACTTATTTTTTATACTTCATTTATTGTCTCCCTCACAAAAATATTATTGTGGTGGGTGGAGGGGGAAGTGGACTCAGCTTTCAAAGCCGACAAAGAAAGCGGAGTCGAGATGCGCCACTAGGCTCAGCTCAACTCCGCCCCGCAACCGGTGGTCAAAGCGGAGTCTGCTTAACTTCGCTCCGCTTCTGGTGGCCGCCAGGCCTTAACTTAAAAAAAATCGGCCTGAGGCAACTCAGACAAACTTTCTCATATACGAGTTCATAATTACTTAGGCCAGTGTTTTCCATTTATTAATTTGTAAGTACAGTCATACAGTGTGTTCGTAAGTACATTTAATTATTATAGAACATTTTATCAAAATTTATTGTACATAAAAATTCAAGGAAAAACGGCTTATATCGTTAGATTCGTATTTAAATGCACTACATTTAAGAATTTTTAAATCAAAATCGTCGGAACTGTTTTCGAATAATACTTTTTCTCACGTTTGTTCCAAATCTCATAGTTTTAGGGGTGTAGCGCCCCTAAATTTGGAGCAAAAAATCATTTCTCAATTTCACCTCGGGGTATGATTTTTCTGAACATGTATGCCAAATTTCGTCAAAATCGGTCCAGCAATTTAGGCTTCACGCATCTGCACAGACGACAGACAATTTTTTAAATCACAATGCTTTCTCTTTATATGAAAAAGTAAAAAAGTAGATTACTAAAAGCATATGTCCTCTAAAAACGATAGCAACAGTATCTGGTGACTCAAATTGTGTGTGTAGGCGAATGTCAAGTTAAATATAAATTATATCCAAAAAATGTTTATATTTAATACAAATAGAGCTAGACAGAGAGGGGTACATAAATAATGTACGTTATAAAAAAAAAACATTTACTTATTAATTTTGAATACTTAATAAGTGAACACAACGTTAAATTAAATATTTAGGTTTGAAAGGTAGAAGAAAGGTTTTCAAGGTTTAAATCAAGGTTCGATGACTTATTACTATTTCTATTCTACAAGTAAGAATTATTGAATGAGCATGCGCGAACAAAAATACAATCCATCTATTCGTATCAGAGAAAAGTGCAATGACCTCATAAAATTTAACTTAAAATTTGACATTTTTTTTTTCCTTTTTTTATAATAAAGGTAGATCTTTGAACTGTTTATAATTTAAGTATTAAAAAGGACTTAAAATTAATTAACATTCACATTTTGAAACCGGTTTGAAAGCTTAATTATTATTTTTTAAGTAGTATTTTAAACTTGTTTTGTTCAGTGTTTTATAATTAAAAATCGTATAACCTTGCTTAAAGTAGGTTTCTTAAGTGATAAAGCAGTTTTTAGAGGGAAGGTCTTTAATCTTTGCCATTCGGGAAGGGAGGAGAGGGAGATTAAATGTTAAGACGAGTATGAAAGCCCACTGCCTTATATAAAGCAGGTTATTTAACAGAGAACGTACAAAGTGCAACTACTAAAATTAAAATAATTTCATTTAAACAAACGAATGTAATAAGCAGTACATATATTCAGTAACGAGTAACTATTTGAGTTTTTTTTATTTTTTTCAATGTAACCTCAATGGAAAAATATAATAAGGTAAATATAGGCTAGTACCAGACGTCTAAATTTATGTTACGTTTCTATTTTAAATTCAACTAGTATGTTATGTAAAAGTAAATCAAGTTTGAAAACTTCTTTAAATTATCATATAAACGTCCTTGACTAAAGAGCGAAAACTCGCAAAAGGACGATGCCGGTGAAAAGTTTTAAATAAAATAGTATGGAACAAGTAAAGCTAACAAGGCGCATGGGTAAATTTCATTTGTCCAATGATAACTTCGAACCGAAGACTGGATGTATGTATGCTACCACTTGAACAAGGAATGGTACAAGAGAAGATGAAACAAGGATGGGACGAAGCATCAAGTAGAAATCAAATACTAAAGTGATCTACAGGCAATAAGAACCAAAAGCAATTTTAAAATCTATATGTATTCGTGATAAATGAATGATATGAAAAGGCATGGAATCACCAAAATGACGAAGAGTTTAATGGTCAAATCGGAAATTCTAAGGATGGAAGGGGGAGGAAGAGGGGAGGTATAAAGATTTATAAATAGGATACTTGAAATGGAGGGGGTGAGACAAAATAAAGTATGAGAGTTTGAAGTGCAAGGATGTTGAAAACGAGGCGTGCAAGGCATATACAGAACAACATCAATCTAAAACCAAAGTATCTAAGATGGTTAAATCAAGATATTTTGTTAAGGGTACCTATGCTTTCGGACAGCAGCATATAGAGACGGGATGGGTTGGGTAAATCAAGTCGCTCTGGTGGCCGGGGCGCTCCCTATGTAACACTGGTCGATGCCGCCCCCCGTGGTGGGGGCGCTTAGAACCTTCCTCCACTGCGCCGCCTCCCGGCATCGATCTACACCACCGACACCCACCTACCACCCCCTTCGAACCGGCACCAACCCTGCATCATTCATACCGCTCCCGCAAATAGGCCTTATGTGACCCGAGGTTCTTCATTCCTTTCTGTCTCTAAGTCTAGACACGCCGCCTGGACTATCAGTCACATAAACCTAGCCAACAGTCTAGTCTATAAGTGATCCGGACATTAAAAATAAATCTTGATTAATAAAAGATTTGTAAAAACATCACAGCCATCCAATCAAGAAAATACTACTCACAAATTAAGAATATAAACTATTAATAATAACATCCACAGGACATTGATTTATTACATTCATATAATTTCAAGAGATCTGAATAACAGACAGTAGAAGTAAGGACATAAGTTTAATAACCTCAATTCCAGAGAATAAATAAATAGCAGTAATAACTGCAAGAAGAACTAATATCCTTAACAAAATACTAGAACTACTTCTTTATCCACTAATTTTTTAAGTTTTTAAACCTTCGTAGTAGTTTTTAATCAGCTTATGGCAAGAAACAAGTAACAACATTACTCTACCTTTAGAGATTCTACGAGTATAACGTAAAGCTCAAGGGCACTTTAGCAAGTGAAACAAGAAAACAACTGTCTTCAAGTAATAAAAAGGGAGAAAAAAGGGGGTTGTCAATTCATTCAACTTGACGTCATCTGCTAATAAGCAGACGCCACTCCCACATGGAGAGCGGCTTAAGTACAATATTGCACCACAATACACTCCAATTTTCCTCGGCAACGTAAAACAAGTCTGATACGATTTAAGAAGTGGGAAAATACAGAGAAGGGCGGCTAAAAATAGCCGCACGAAATGACTATGTGCACCAAAACTAACAAGAGGCAAAGCCATCCATAGATCAAAAGCCTCATTGAAAAGAAGCGATAAGACGGCGCGGCGTGTCTTCAGCCTTTAATTTCAATTCTCCGTCTTAAAGGGAACAAATGTATTTGACGGCTTGGATCGTCAAGCAGAATTATTAATAATGACCTCCTTGATACAAATTGAGGGCACATAAATACAACGATATTTCGAGGCGATTCCAGGCGAACAGGTCACTTAGTGGACATTCAATACGGCCACTGATCCAATCAAACGATAGAGTAGCGCTAGTAATACTATCAGGACTTATAAATTAAAAGCATAAATAGAAAATATGGAAAAGAAATGTATTGTCTCAATTTCAACGAATCGATTGCTTCTTTTATACAATCTATCGATAACAGAAGTCAGTGGAAGTTCACAAGGCATTTTTTTGGTAAAATCATTTTTAAGAAGACTTAGTCGGAAGACACTGCTACCTTATATTCACAGTCATAGACAAGAACAAAGAAGTTCAATGATTTGCTATGTATATTATCTAACCAGTACATGTATTGTGGTTTGTTTATTACCTAGTTATACAACCGAACCGTTATTACAAGTGAACTGCTTATGCTTGTATGGCATTTTACATGTATTTTAAAACTCTTTTTTTCAGGTAGATAAGGATAAAAATGTTTCCTAGAAGACATATTGAAAACAAATATGGCCGATATAAGAGCACAATTCTACGCGAGTTCTTTATCCGCCGCATCATTAGATACATATTCCTTTCTTACACTTCAAGACCTTACAATTTTTGAACAGCACTAATGCCATGCTGACTAAACACATTTTTTACAGTCGCTAACCATATTGGCCACCATCCTGAAAATATTTTAAGAGCGAAATTTCAACAAAATATTATAGAAGTCACAAAAGCTGAAATTTATCTGAGTGCCGTGCAGTTATTGTTAGATAAACATACAAATTTATAAAATCCTGTCTCTGCAATGAAGAACTGAAATAAAATTTCAGTTTTAGGGGGGGGGGGGGAACATTTTGTTTTTTGACAAAGAATAACCGATTTAATCATTGACTTGTTGTAAAAAAAATAGAGGGGGTGACTCGAAAAACGCAATTTTTAAGATGGCGCAAAGATAAATTTACAAAAACGTAACCAATTATATATTTGTATCTGAGCATCCTTCTTTTACATTTATAACGTCCTATTTGATGTAAAAAAAACACTTGTTTGTTAGGGATGATTTTTTGGCTTCCCCAAAATTTTCCTCTGATTCAATTATTACATAACATAACTGAAAAATATGCAATTTTTGTATTGAACTTTTGGAGAGACAGGAGCAGGCAGACAGACAAACGCAGGAAATAATAAGGTTCCCAAAGAGAGTTTCAGCTACAGAAAAAAAAGTGTTCTCTTTATTTATCATAACACATAGTGTTAAAACATTCCTCGTCAAAAGTGTAAACAGTACTTTTGTTTAATGACTTTTAATTGAGAGAACAAGAAACGAAATGTAAAAGACAGGAAAAGAGAGTTAAATCAAGCAATGCCAATTATTTTTAATTAAGGGTTGGGGATTAATGGGTTTATTAGCAAGAATAGTTACTGAAGAAAAATAACACACAGTAGAAAAAACATAGTTTCATAAAATTTAACTATAACCCTTTAAATTGAAACACCCTACTTAAAACACGTACTTGACTTGACGACGTTCCACAATTCTTCGGCTCAGTTTATAGATAAATAGTCTCTTAAATAACACAAATGGAGCACATGATTTCGTAATACTTCGACTCAGTTCATAGATGAATGGTCCGTGATGTTGTGTTATGCAAAGAAGGGAGCTCAACTAGGCTCAACCATGACCTTAACAACACCTTCGTACACTTTTAAGGCTTTCCAACTCTTCTTTTCGTAATAGTTCCCTTTCGCATTTCCTTATTACTCTGTCTTAGACGGACTTCCACTGTTCTTTGTAAAAACTCTGATACAAATATAACAAAAAAAACTATTTTTTGATGTATTTAGTACATAACTTTCGCTTATGAAAGGGGGAAAAATAAATATTTTTTTCTACTTATTTTCAAATACAAGCAATACACAAGTATAGCATAGTCGACGAGTGGCCAGTGTATTCATCTGAAATCAAATTTCGAAACACAGACTGATGTGTAAAGCCATGTTTCCACGGCCTAAGGCTTGGCGAGCCTGGTCTGAAGTTTTCCAGACCACGTGCCGCGCCATGTGAACGCAAATACTCGTTATTATTTGGGTGGCTCAGCTTTCCCGTACGGAGTCGGTACCCCCTCTGATATCAATGGCTTGGGGCTCGACGGACAAGCCTCACTACCCACGATCTGTAGTGGTTTGTTGCAGTTTGTTATCTAAACACACTGACATCAGAAGACTGTAGCTACCAGCTTGGCTCTTCCGACTTGTAGCCGTTCGAGACTCGCCAAGACCCATGGCCTTTCCGCGCCATAGGAACGTCTGAAGTCGGAATACAACAGGCCACAAATCTGTGAGGCTCGCCAAGTCACAGGTCGGGGGAACAAGGCTTAAAGTGGCGACCTAACGTTTTTTTATTAACTTAACCAATATAAAGTAGATTGGGACGTACCACCTACGAGATCTATGCCTTCGGGTTTTCAACCCCTCCTCCCTCCCTCTGACGGAAGAGGGGGAGAAAGTGCTGAAAGTACTGAAGTAGAGGGAGAGAAAGTACATTGACACGGTGCAAAAATGATATATTGAAGGATTTATAACTTTTAAAGTTTTATAAGTCTACAGAAGTTGTTAAGAAAAGTCTGACCACTGAGGTAAAATCGATAAATCTTTTTCATTTACGTCCCGATTAACACCTGCATCATTAGATTATAACTGAACGAAGGGATTAAACAATTTTTACATCTATTCAATATGATCTTAAGAGTGAAATGTGTCTTATCTCTCAGGTATACGAACCAGAGAACTATTATTAAAAATATCTACTGCATTATAGATACAATTAAATTAATATTTTAGATCTCATTGTGCACTTATCAAATGTGAATTGCATGATACTATAAATATTGTTAAAGGAACATAAACAAAATAATTATTATCATTACTGTTAAAAACTGAATCATCAAGATTTAACACTATAAAAAAAAAATCTAATCAACAAACAGCTGAGACCAAAGAGAGTATTGGGAGAATAAGAGGTAAATGACTCAAATATTACACCACTTGAACTCCTTTATCAGAAAATCAATTGCATAAAGATTATGTTTATCAACACGCAACATATTAAATCTTACACACTTATACAAGTGTTAATGATTTTAAAGTTCCCCTGTCAAATCCTCCACCTATATAAAGAGATTCCTAAAAATATTAAGGAGAAATATCCAGAAGCTATAGTTTGTCACAAATTCTGAGATCCACCTATATGCCAAATTTCGTTCAAATCGATAAATCTTGACGCCGGTTATAGTTAAGGAACGAACATAGTGCACCGCTTCCCGCTTTATCGCGTCGCAGGGACAGGGGGGAAAAATAGTGAAAACTAATTGGGGTCGGTCATAGTGGACCAACTAGAATTTCGCAAGTTCTTCTCGCCGTTGCAACCGCTGTTTAAGCGATAACGCGGGAAGATAACGCTTTTTTAGTCAAACAAACACAATCCCACAAACTTTTAAAATCCCAAAACTCTTAAATAAAGAAATCTTAACGCTAACAGATAAATCTATAACTTAACATATACCTATGACTAGAGAGGTTAATAAAAAGTAACCGAACAATATTGTCACCACAATTTTATATAGTTAAACATACGCGTTTCGGCATTTATATAATCTTCAGAGTAAGTGTTAAGCATAGTGAGTGAAAGAGTACTACGCTACATATTAATTTTACAAGCTTTAAGTATTACTTTTTAGTAAACTCTCTATAGTTATTATGAAGTGGTACTACAAAATCTCAATCAAAACAACCAATTATTTGTTAACATATACCTCATTTAATGTTTTCTACGTATTCTGTCTAACGAATTTCAATAGAAAAAAACCTAAATTTATGTTTAACTACTTCGATTTAATGTATAACTAATGTAAATTAATAAAAACTGTTTTAAGACGGTATGATAAGAATAATTTATTTTGAGAATAACGAAATAATAAACTTGTTGAACAGAAAATTTAATAAGTTAAAAAAGGAACAATTATTTTTAAAGAAATTAACTCGTCCTCCTTGATTGCACTACCAGTACCAGTAAAACAAAAAGTCGAATGAAACGGCTGTGAGAGCTAGAACATTATGATCACTATTCCACGATTTCTTAGAAAGAATTTAGTAACAAGCATTTATCAGTTTGCTCATGGGCAATGCTTTCCAAGCAGAGGAAAACAACACAGCGCGCTCTGCTATACATCCAACTTAAACTGGGTCATTGCAAATTTTCCAACTTGTTACTTCGAATTATAAAATTAAATAAATATAAATAAAAATAAGAATAAAATATACTTGAACAAATAAAATTATGTCATAATAATTTAAAATAATAATGGTTACGAGTAAATTATGAGGTTGTTGACTAAATTATAATCATAAACTATCATCTACTTAAGTCGTAAAATACAGAAAGAAATGGGGAGAACATCAATTAAATATGAAGTTAACCTTACTCGAAATAATCTTGTAAACATAGTTTAAAATGAAAATATTTATCATTAAATGTTATGACACAGTGACTGATAATTCACTCTATTTTGTTGTCACTAACTAGTGAATGACTTTTTCAAATTAGAGTTATATTACTAACTACATATTCTCGAAGATCAATATAAAAAAAAACTGTTGGTTAGCAAGAATCACATCTAAAAATGACTGTTGAAGAAAAAAAAAAAGCACATAATATATCCGTCCCTTCTTTTAAACACTATTTTTATTGCATATCAAAAATTTAAAACTTGGGTAGGCAAACTCATTAAAAAATGATTTTTTTACTGCCAGCTTATATTAGTTATTGTGTTGGATATAATATTTTATTGGATTGAATCATTTTTTAGTTTCAAAATTATAACTTACGAAAATACTAAATTAATAATATGAATAGTAAATTATCAAAATGTATCACTTTTATTCTTCATTTAAGAAATTATCATTATAAACTAAAATTTGTGAAACCGGTCTATACATTTTAAAATTAACTATAGTGGAGTTTTGACAGTAAAATGATACATTTTACATTTTCAGAAATTATATTTGTAAATGATATTATATTATACTTTTTTTAAGGACAATTTTATCATTTGATGAAATGATCGATAGTAAACGTTTAAAAACTAAATATAATTCATGACATGAAATAGAACGGCTATGCGTGAAGTCTCACGTAAAAAGGGTGTCGTTGGTATCGGGATCATAAAATTAGTAAATATAAAGGAGGGCACGCAAAATGTTGATGCTTTACAAAATGGCGTGGAAAATTAAACAATTTCCACAAGTGTTACATACTTTGTAATCTACTATTTAATACCTTTCATTTGATACTCCACAAAATTTCGCATGGCATAAATAATTATCCGCCTTTTTGGATTACCAGTTAATCAGATCAAATTGCTATTCTTATTTTTTTCTATGGCCGAGCAGACCGCACATTTTGCATATTTCTAGTAACAGCAGAAAATTCAACAATTTCCACGTGCTACTACAGGAAGGGGTTCCTGGTTCGATCCCCCGGAGGGTCACAATGCTTTTTATTGGTAATATCGAAAAGGCAAAAACTTTTTTCTGTAGTTTTCTTTGACCTTCCATAAGGAAATAAGGCGTAATTTTTTCAACATTTTAGGAATAGCCGTTATAGGGTAGTTGGGGGGGGGGGCATTTATTTTTGTATTTTTCGACTTATAAATACAATATTTTTTTATTTGATACCCCACTCAAAATTAAAATTAAAAATCCCCCGTGACGTGAAAGTTCCATGATTTTATCTCTTTTGATTCAAAAGTTGTGTTAATAAGTTATAGTTATCGAGTGACAGACAGAACAATCCAGGTGCGAAACTATAAGGGGTTTTTTGGGTTTTACCAACGAAACCCTAAAAACGATTTATGTCCATTCCGGATAAAACCATTTTGTTTCAAAAATGATTTCTTTGCTTAAGCAGTGAATAAAAATTATTGTTACAAACTTAAAAACCACGGCAAGATCATAAAATTCTTTAAGGATGTAATTTACATACAAATTTATAATTAGTAAGATTTCATAAAGTTTAGACAAAGAAAGAAGGACAGGTACTGGGAAACAAAAATTCATGTTGAAGTGAATTTTTGGGATATATGTGATTTCTCTGTGCAGCCACCGCCAGATTGTATAGGTAGAGAGGATATTGATCAGCCTGCTCCCTCCTTAGTCGGGGGTTCAGACGAGTGCGCCTTCCCCTCACAGAACTCTCTAGAATCCTATTGTCACAAAGGACCACAAGACATCCAAGTGACACGGATCAGGAAATACATAATGGAACTCTTAACGACTTGACACCTGACAAGGCCGACATATGGAAACTGCGGACGGGATATGGTGCAGGGCCAGGGAGTAGTAAAGGGACCTATTAATAAACAACCGCTCTTGAACCAACGAGTCAGAAACACTCGAGTCGATAGACTAGAGACGTCAGTTCAATAAAAAAAAAAGCCTTATCACCATACAGCTCCCTCCTCTTCACATTTTACTCTTGCAATTTTTAATAACAAGTTATCAGAGTTAATGAAAAATAAGCGCCAGATGTTCAATGAACGTTAACAGTTAGTTCAATAGATAAAGGCCAACCGAAAACGAAAAATTAGATAACATTCAAAGAATTGAACTACTTATTTTCCCACGATTTACTGCTCATCGTATCACATAATTTTTAGCTGCATGATAAAACCTGTAAAGACGTAACGTCGGAAACATACTATTACAAATTACTACGTATTGAATAGTTAATATAAATTGGCCAACTACGTGCTTAGGACTGGTAGCTTTCTGGGCCCTTGGCAAATGCCGACCTGGCCAGTCCGACACTGGTAGGAAATTTAACAAACGGACGAGTTTGTTGACCAGCACCAGCATAACCACAGACGATCCTTAATTACTTTCATTCAAAACGGGATATGCGATATGCAATTCATTTTTAAAATATGGTGTCTTTTAGTTTAAAAGGCAAAGATCAATTTCACTTAAAATAAGTTACACAAATCCACAGCAATATCACAATTAATTTAACCTTTCTCTTCCAAGGATACTTTTATATAAATAACCGACACTTCGATTTCAAACAAGCATTATCACGAAATGTAGCAAAAAAGGAACAAACGATGAAGACGAAAATAGGAAGAAAAATAGTCGTTTACAGCTGAATATAAGAAAAGGTCAAGAAGATGGAGACACCAAAATATTTGCGAGTAACATTATAAAACAAAATATAAAAAGCTAAGATTAAGACTGTGAAGTGTGAAGCCTAAAACTTGTTTAAAAAAAAGAGGGCGAAAAGAAGTTTCGGTAAATTTGTAGTTATCTGCATACCAAGGAAGAATTAGATTAAAAACAAAATAATACATAGAATCCGTGTCTTATCTTTTCTCCATATATTATACAAACTATGAACATTAACCTACACTTCAACTTGCAGGATAAAATGTTTACAGATTTAGTGAATAAATTATTTACATTATCTTTTATGAATAGATGCATTTTAACAACGAGAATCCCACTCACCTGGTTTTAAACCAAAAAGAAGTATAGGGCAGAATTAAGTGATTTTTTTCCTCAACATTAACCTAACACATATAGAATGGACGATATATCACCAATATTTTACATGTAACAAGATACCTGTCTAGAAGTATAGCACTTCATCCAGGTGCAGAACTCTCCAATCCATAATCATTTTTATTTAACGGTAGTCTATAAGCTTGCAAATTTTTAGTATGCTGATTACTATTTAACATAGTAGAAATAGTGAATTATACAACTGTAGTGATATTCAAGTTCTATTCACTAATAACTGATTGTCTGTGCATTTTTGCATACATGCATCACACAACTTAGCTGAATATTTTTGGTAATTAAACTGTGCTTGTGTCATTTACGAATTTATCTTTATAGATAATACAGTACTCCGCCCTAGCCGGTTGAGAAAGCAACAACCTGAAGATCGACCTCTCAGACACACAAGGGGAGCAGAGTTGGCTTGGAGTAGGCAGTCGTTTCACCAAGCTTGAGATGCGGGTCTCTTCGCCATAATAAACCAAAAATATGGCGACGGACTTTCAAAGAAATCAGACTACCAAACTCAGAAGATTGAATGTAAGAGGACTTAAAGTATGTTTGAAGTCACTAACCAGGCTGACCTAGAAGTAACCAGTGTGTGGGGAAAGACCAACATAACAGCCGCGTTTGTAAACCATTGGTTGTTTTAGTAGTCAACCGGAGCAGTTGCAACCACTTTAACCAAGCCTAGACCTTGGTTAGATAACCATAACGTTATGTTATTAGCACTTATGTTGAAAACGTTGTTTAATTCACCGGGAAGTGAATTCATGAAATTGTATTTTCTTTAATTCTTGCAACTACACAGAAACTTATAATGATGAAAATATTAAAAATTTTAAACAAAAGCAATCGCAATAGCTTCACACAAAAACCATACTCAGTTTATTTTTTATGAACTAGTCAAATTCTGCTTTCTATAGGACCCTTAGGCAACAAGAGCTATTTGAAGCAGCCATGACACAAAACTCAGCAAACATCCGATCGACCTGGTTAGTGCTTCCGAATGTATTTTAATCTTATTTATTATGTATTTTTATCTTATGTTATTTTAAACTATAATGCATCTACCAATTATAGCCTATAAACGTTTTCTTTATTTATATATACATGTTATTTATTTACTTTTAATTTATAATTTGTATAATTCTTGTAAATATTATGTTATTTTCTGTGCAAACGCTATTATATCGGCAAATACTATTTATAAGGCTTCCTTCTTTGTATTTTAGCTGTTAAACACTTTTTTGAATAAATATTATTATTATTATATGTACCCTTTTAATTAATATTGTTAGTTGAAACATATTAATTAAACACAACTTTATTAACAACAAAGTTTTTTTGTACAGGGTGTTCAATTTCTAAACACTTTTTATCGCTGAGATTCTTGGCCAATATGCATTAGAACAAGAGGTTCTAATGCATATTAGAACCCTCCACATTCTCCTCCTTTCCCGTTCACAGTAATGAAGTCGAGTTCATTGAGGATAGGCCTCGTCGAAGTATCACTCGCTACTGCTAATTTCCATTATGAGCTTACAAGTAGTAAAACAAGTTAGTTAACTGGGCAAAAATAAAAAGATGGTGTATGACCAGGATACATCATAACCAGAGACCTTCAAAATATAGCATTTATTTTTACGAAATGTGGCACTAAAAAGTGTGGCAATATGGCACTTATTTTGGCCAAATGTGGCATTTATTTTAGCTAATGTGGCATTTATTTTTCAACTTTCCAACCCCCCCCTTTCCATTGTAAAAGGGATATTAAATCGTGCAACTTGAGTCATATTAACTACTTTATTACAATTTACAGGTATTTTCAATACCCTACGCCCTACAATGACCCACATTGACCAGAGCTAGAGCTAATGGCTCCTTAGGGTAGTGACACACTTCGCCACCCGGGTAGCACCACCCGGGAGGCACCACTTGCTTCCGACACCTGTCTTGTGCCACCCGAGTTTTTACTTTTTTCGGGCAGTCAAGAAATGGAGCTGTGCATGCATATCATTATGTTCGTGAAAGAAGAAGGTAAAAAGGTCGTTTTTGGTTCATCGAATAATTTCAGACATATCAAAGAGAACAGTAACAATTTTTGCCGAACGTCGCGTGGAACTTTCAACGAATTGCTTAGAATATTGAAGAACAGTTTGACCAGTAAAGAACTTATATGAGGGATGCAGTTAGCCCCTGATTTGATTTCCCCTAGATTTGATTTCCTCTAGATTTGATTGAATGAGTGGGGGCTGAGTAGTAGTGGGTTAGGTGGCAACGTCTAACTGGCTCAATTCAAAACAATGGGCTGACCGGGTGGCGCCACCTGCAGGTGGGGGCTAGACCGTGGGACGGTCGACCAGGTAGTACTACCCGGCGGGTGGCGCCACCTCATGTGGCAGGTTGCATTCTATTCTCATTGGAAGCTTGAATGGCGAAGTGCGTCACTACCCTAAGATAGGAATCCCTCACGTCACTTGGGGAATCCTCAGCACCTTGGATTCCTACCCTGCTTGGGCTTATCTTACCTGGTTTTATGGGTTGTAGGCCCTTAGAATATTAGAATATTTCTATTTTTTCTCAGAACTTGGCCCAAATAAGGCACAATGTGGCACAAATTGTGGCATTTTACCGAAAATCGGTAAAATGTGGCTTTTTAGCAAAAAATAGGAATAATGTGGCATTTTAGTATGGCGCCATGGCAAAAAGGCATTTGAAGGTCTCTGATCATAACCGATCAAAGTAAAGCATTTTATTTTGTAAAATAAAGGCTTATAGATGTCCACGTCACCCAATCCAATTTTTTAGGGTGCATTTTTTAATTCAGCAACAGGTATGGTAAGGGTAAGCAAATCACTTATGTAACACCAAGCATCATGGACTTCATTTCTGTCATTGTGGTTCAGATGTTTCTGATTCAACTCCCGGTCGTTGCACCAGTTAGTCACATTTATAATAATTTTTGTAAAATATTAAAAATAAATTTTAAAATATTAAAAATAAATTTTAAAATATTAAAAATAAATTTTAAAATATTAAAATAAAATAAAGATTCCAGCTTGTCATATTTAGAGTAATAATAATACAAAATTTAAAATAAAAATTAGTTACATAAAACACTGCAACGAAAAACAAGTAAAAGACACTTAACCGCTAAGGAACAAACAAGGGAGCCAGCGTGGCCGAGGTGCTCTAGGCGGCCCGCCCGGCTATTAATGAGTGAGGCGAACGAGGTCGTGGTTTCGACGAGACACCCTCATGAGAGCCCTTTGACTCAGGTTAAATGCAGACACCTATGGGAGAGCAGGCGAGACAAGACACAAATACAGTGCCGGATTTACCACTAGGCCGACTAGGCCACGGTCTTAAGGGGGGCCGCAGATATGGGCAATAATAATAGTGGTCACCTATCAATAATAGTGGTCACCTATCAAGTGACAAGCTAACATCAACTTGATTTTTGGTCTACTAACTAATTTTGAATTCGGGATCATGAAAATCACATTGGTTACCAAAATGGCCGAGACATGGCCACTTTCTATCGTCTTTATTATTTTTTTATTAGCTGACGAGCTTATGTTCCGCAGACGAACTTAGCTGACCACGTATTTTTTACAGGCACCAAAAGATTAACTTGATGTTAGTCAAATACTCTTTTGCATGCTATCTCCTGAACTATACATTTATAAGTTTTTAAAAAAGGTTCTACAAATAAATAAAATTCAATAAAAAGTGTGAGTTTTATCAGCCTATTTATTAAAACCTAACCACATATTTTGTAGTACGTAAAACCAAATTAAAAAATATTTATTCAAGAATTTAAAAAAATCATCCAATTCAATATACTTTTTGACATTAGTGAAGTTAAGTTAGGCCTACGAATATTAACTTACCATAACGGTTTTGAAAAAAAATTCAAAGAAAACCCAATTATAGAACTTCTATGGTTCATAAAAACTAGGATGAAAAAACAAGTGGGGGAGGGGCCGCTAGTAAAATTTGGCCTAGGGCCTCAAAACTCCTAAAACCGGCACTGCACAAATACCTGAATAGACCCTCCACACTCTTGTGTTTGCTGACTCTCGGATTGTATCATGTGGAGCCGCCTTAAGAATTATTTATACCTTGTTGGAATGCTACACCAAAACTTTGTTATACTCCTACGTAAGCTTATTATTTGATTTGATTGTTTTTTTTGTGACACTTAACAAAATGTAATACATATTTATGTATTTTACGCAACTCTAAACCACATTCTAAAATAATGTTTTATAATACTTGCACCAATAAGAGTAGTTTACTCCTAGTATTTTTTTTAAAGTTTTCAAAAAGTTGAACACCCTTTATAAAAAAAGAGTAAAATAGTAATTGTTAGCTGTTTAAGAAGAAGCAGGAACTAGCCGGTCTCGACTGACCTACAACCGTTAAGTAAAGAATATTTTTTTCACGATAAACCAAAAAATAAACAAATATTGTATTTCCTCTTCAGTGCTCTAATGTGGGACACACAGTATATACAAAAGATACCTACGTCTGCGATAAACCAGAAAGAGGTCAAAACAGTATTCATCGGTTTGTATTAATACTGTTACTATTGTTTAATTAAGTGATCAAGTTTATTTTGTATATTCAAAAAGATATTAAGTCTAATCAAACATGTTTAAATAGTTTAATTAAATATATCCATGGAACAGAAATACCAAAAATTGAGAGGGAAATATATATTTCAAATACTTTTACAATTTTTCAATTTAAGCAAAGTAATAATGAATTTTATACCAGATGTCTACATAGTGTTCAAGTTCTCATGAGTAGTACAATATGAATTACTGAATAAAACCTAAAGAGAATTAATAGATTAATTTATAGCCAAACCTCGACAGCAAATGTTTATACCACTTTGACTGGTCAGCATATGGTACGAAAATAATGACTACTAAATTTAGAGAAAATCACAGTTGAATCATCCAACAATAATAAACAATGGTGTTAACAAATTATATCAAACAAATTTTGACACAAGTTAAATCACATTAAGAGGCGACTAGCAGGACAAACTAAATAAATAAAAATATGTTTAAATAAAAGAATCAAACAATTTCTGAGCAGAGTTTTCTGCTGAAAAGAACCTGATAGTATTGAAAAATAAAAGTGTACAAAAGCTGTAGTATAAGCAAAACGTGTGAAGATGTTAGGGCTGGACAAGTGTAGATGTAGAAAGCTGGAATGAGCCTCATATATCAGAGGGACTCTCTTGTTTAGAAACTATAATATAAGCAAGCTATCAGGTGACCTTGAAAACATTCTGGCTCCATTCATAAACTACAAACAATAAATACAGCTTTAGCTTTAATATTCCCTTCTAGCCGCAGTTTTATAATCACAACAGACTGACCATGGTGACATTGATTCTCCCTCCAACTCCATGTCAGCTAGGTGTATTGAACTATAAATAATATGACCTTGGCTTTAAAAAGGTCAACAAATTATGCTATCATAATCTAAAGATACAGAGAAATCTGTAATATATTATTTCCATTATGAGGAAATTAAGCATGTACAAAAACTTTTCCCAATAATATTTTAAGTATGCATATTCCTTTATTTATGCACCAAACATTAGAAGATACAGAAGCTTCTGAGACATAATTAATGAAATTGAATTAGCCATCTATACATAACAAAAACAGATTTATCAAATATAAATTAAGAACAGCTAGACCAATTTTAATAAAACTTCTGTGTTTCACACTTAATCTATCTATTGAAGAGCTAATCAATATCACCTATATATTCTAAAGACGGTAAATAGTCAACATAATACAGGCAAAAAATAAAAAATACATGATTATTTTTTAGACATCATTCATACAAAAGTTTTTATCCATTTTATTTTGAAAAGTTTGTTTATACCTTCTAAATGTTAATAGAGAGTTAATGATAGTAAATGTTAGAAGAAGTTCAATTGAAAATTAATTTAACATTGCAACCCCTAGAGAGAGATAGCTGCAATGGGTTTAAAAAATCGGGATTCACACAATCTCGTTTGGAAGTTCGAGGCTTACTAGAATTAATAGGCTAAGTTGTAACATCCACTACATGTTGAACCTGATGGAGAGGAGAATTAGAAATCACCAAGTTCTAAGAACAGGGGGTTTTGGATATTTTCTATTTAAATTTTATAAGTAAATATTTAGTCACCAAAATTTCATTGATAAAATTGTGAAATAACAAGTACAGAGAAAGCCCTCTTAACCAGCTACCTTGGGACTAAACCTAATGCTGGTTAGACAAACTCTGTCTACTTGTCAACAACAAGACAAACATGTCACTCATTTCCAAGGATCTTATATAAAGGGGATAGAGGGTTGAGGCAAAAAAGTGACCCCATGAAGATATGTAAAATATTAGCTCCAATGGGACAAATTACCTTCCTCTTGGTTATAGGTTTACAAGAATTTGTTTATAAGTGTCAGGTTATAACCTGTTAAAAAAGGTAATTTGTCCCAGTTCAAAGGTCGTGGAGCATGCGCAGTATGATTTTTTCTCCAATTTCTCTTACCTTCATGGGGTCACTTTTTTGCCTTAAACCCCTTCTTAACATTACATCCGCTTTATATAAGATCCTTGCTCATTTCACACAAAACCATAATGTCCGAACAGCAACATATAAACTGTTTTAATAACCACAACATACAATATTCTAATAACAACAGACAGGTTTTACAGATATCTTCAAAAAACAATGGTAAACAGGCCATTTATCTTTTATATATGAATGTTGCACTATAATAATATTCATAGGAAAGAAGGTACTTAACCCATTCAACGTGTCTTCCAATTCAGGAACCTACCTCTGTGGGTGGGTTAAATAATGAGATTATACGATTCAAAGGTAAAACTTTAAAAAAAAATGTTGTTGGTCCTGGCGGAACCTTGTAAGAGGATTCTACTCGAGACATGAGGAAAAGAGAGCCAGAGTGCCAAAAGGGTGTGCTTGGATCCACTAGAGATCCGTTCACAAGCAGCCACATTAACACCTGAACCACAGTGGAGCCGTGTTTTATAGAAAAAACAAGAAACGTGTTTTATAGGTTAAACCAAGAGGAAGAGCTGAAGTAATTAAACAAACAAGAAATTTATTGACCTTGGTTCCAAAAAAGAAACCACAGTAAGCTTATTAAATGCATAATATTAACTATTATAAAAATTAATAATGTTAAACATTATTGGTACATTTTGTTAAGGAATTAAATTAATAATAATTTAATGCGTAAAATTAATTCTAAGTATAGGAACAATTTGATGGATGTTTAGGTGTAAAAAAAAAAAAAAATATCTTGAAGGAAAACAACTATTTTATCTTGAGACGTTTCGACTCAAACGCAGAGTCGTCTCCAGTCAACTTTATTTTTGCTCCTAATTAAGTTAGTGTGTATGTATATCTAGCCTCCATAAAGAGGGCGTCTAAGAAAAGAGTTAAAAAACTCTGGTAAATTTTGGTAATTTTCATTATTTAAAACTTATCGGTTATAGATTTCACCGATTGTGACTAATTCCTTTTTTTTAAATGGTACGTTGAAAATCCCATCTTATCATTTGCTTCTTAATATACAAGGTGACTTAAAGTATAGACATTTGTATTTTTAAAGCACTATAATTTTAAGGCACTCGCTTATCAGTTTATTAAAATATATAGCTCCTTTTTATAAAAATTATTGGTTGAATAGGCAACATATAATTGAAAACATAATAAAAAAAAAATAAAAAAACTACACCTCACAATAAAAGGACCACTGTCAAGGTAAGTCAACAATAAAACCACAGATGGAATCAATTTTCAACAATACACTATTATTAACGTAGTTGTTTTAAACAATACTGAAATCAAATTCCTTAAAAGACCATATTGAATAAAACTTTGTGCACATTTAATTATAATCAATGCCTACGTATTTTAATACAGACTTATTTCAACTAGTTTTATTGAATATAATCTGTGAATTGTTGAGGAAGAGACACAATCTTGGGGGGAAAAAAACTAACTTGTTCCAAATGGCCCTCACTAGACAACAAGGGTGGATTTAGATAACCCAAGATAGTTATGTTGCAGTGTGATAAGGTTGTGTTATGAAGTATTAAGACTTAATGTAGGTTCAAAGGAATAAGCAGATACCATACACTACAGGCCATCATTAGAAGCTTGGCAAAATAAAAACAAATAAAACGGACATAAAAATAATTAAATTGATAAAATAAGCAAAATCTATGATGAGAAATGTGAATCAATGTCTCATATTATATTTATATATATATGTGTTTGTTCAAGAGGAAATAAATCCTTTTTAACTGCCCTTACACTTCTACCTACACTAATCAAAATGAATAAATAGAAAATAGTTAATGAACGAATTAAAAAATAATTATTCAGAGAAAATTAAGAGAATAAAGATACAACCGATAGATAAAGAGGATGTATATAAAAATAGAAACACAATTTGAAGCATATGTGTTTAAAAATAACTTCTGAAATGAGTTCATTCAGAGATTTGTGTCCAGTCTCAATTTCAATACATAATCCAGCATTAAGATTGTAATGACCTTTTAATTTAATTATTACAAAAAGTAACATTTTCTTTCAAAAATAAAATTATTAATAGACGCTAAAATACAGACAATTTTTATTTTTTGATAAAACTATCAAACACTAATTTCCTACATAACTATTTTTTAAATAAAATAAATGGGATTCATTTTGGTATAATCAAATTAATTCAGTAAATAATCAAATAAATTATTAAGAAAACACCGGCCATTAAACATTGGTAGTAATTGTCCTTAGTGAGGTAGTTATCCCCCTTCAAACTAAAAAGACTAGAACAAAGTTTAAAAATGGAAGTTTCAATGATATGATTTTAATAAACCTGACCAAGAGTTAACCAAGTTAGCGTACTCAATATGAATAGTTCCCAGACATTCTTACAGGATATTGTAGCACTAATTAGTACGAAAGATTCAATTATAAGCAATTCTAAATAACATGTAAATTAAGATAAATTAATCAGAACCATTTGAAAAATATTTGGTAAAACTGAAGAATATGATACAGTTTATAGAAAAGATGACAGACTCTAACGTATTTTGACTCTTAACATATTTTTTTGACAAAGGGACATAAACCCTCCTATGAACAAATCATACATATATAATTTCTCAAATGTTTAAATCATACAAATGTACTGTTTGGCAAAGGAATATAATCTCTCAAGTGTATAAATTAAGCAAAGTTGTGCCGCCAAGCGATTCTCGACCGTATCATCTCCTTCAGTTCAGCCAAATATTTCTTTACAGAAAAGTCCTTTTATCACACTATTTGGTAACGTAGAAGGTTTAAGATCATATGTAGGCCATTTATTATTATCCATAAAATATTACTATCTTAAATTTAAAACCTAAGAAAAATTATAATTATTATTTAGATTATTAAAATGAGACTAAACTGAAGGAGACGGTGCAGTCAAGAATCGCTTGGCAGCACAATTTTGCTTGATTTAAACATTTAAGAAATTATATCTCTGTGATTTGTACATAGGAGAGTTAATATTCTTTTGTCAAAAAAAATATATAGGAGTGAGGCCCTGCCATCTATTCTACTAACAGCACCGTATTATGCAGATTTACCTTATGAGATTTAACATATTTAAAGAACATATGTCAGTGTCAGGCTTCAGCTTTTATAGGCTTAAGTTTTTTCTTTGAGACAATATGTTTATTTGAGCCTAAAAAAAACCTAATTAACTTATTGCATCTTAACTTATATAATAACACGAATAATTATAAACTAATTATTAGTGAATTAGATTGATTTCTGTTCCCAGACAACATTACGTGCTACTGTTTAATTAGAATTTTCAACAGAATTCTGAGTATAATATAAACAAAGGAGCTAAATGAAAATATAAACATGAGTCCAAAACTAAAGATATTCTCAGAAATAGAAAGCAAAACCATAGAGATAAGGATGGTAACAAGTGGGAAAAGGAAAGTAGGTAAATACTCACAGAGGAATTTTGATTTTGATAGGAAAGGAAACAGAGGGACTCTTGAATGGTTTATGAGATTCTTTCAGATATTCTGTTCCATAGCCAAGGTACTTGAAATCTAAAAACCATTGAACGCCAATACAATTAGAAGGTATAACAGTAAGGTTAATATCAATTAACAAGGTGCAAGGTGACATTAAGTGGTAAGTAGGTATCTATTTTGATTATAATTAGGTAGGTAACAGAATTAGCTAAGGTCACACGGCTCCGTAGGATATATCGCAAAGAAAAGTAATAATAAATTGAATTATGTAGGTTATCAGCGAAAGTATGGCAAGATATGATCCGAATGAATGCATTTAAGAGTACACAAAGAAGCGAAGTTCCGTAACTAGAGCAGAGTATATTTTCACGTAAAGGATAAAAATAATTATATATTAAACATTTACCTCTATCGCTAAGAAAAGTCATATAAAATGGTGACCCTCTTCGGGACGTTTACAAAGTATCAATCACAAAATAACTTCTCCTTGGCTGATAGTGCAGTGGAGCCTTTAAAGGATCCACCTATTCAACTGAAAAAATAAAACGCAAATGTAAATATCACAAACTACTTTGCGTACAAATAACTTAAATGACAATATTTTCTCATGGATACCGAATTAAAAATTTAGAAATTTACTAACCGTTCAAAAAAGGAGAACCCCAAAAAAAACCAAGAACGGAAAAAACGCAATAAAAATTCACCAGTGGGCTGATGGCAAATGAAAAATGAGCAATGAACACGAGGTTTCAGCGTACTGCGACTGCGCCAAGGCGACAAAAAAAGATTGCCACATCACAGGCAAAAAATATCTTTTTAACTAGCCCTCCTAATCTTTTTTTGCTCAAAACCTTTTATTTATGTACACACTATTTTTTAACAAAAATAAAAATAATTTTTTTAAAGAATATAATTTTATTTTTCTTGGAAACCAGCTTTTAAAAATGAAAAAAATTAAACAATGACGTCATGAATCAGACCATGGAGATAAAATAAATCCTAGCTGGTGCTGGTAATACAAAAAAAAAAATACAAAATTTAACTGAGGTGCAACTCTTGAAAAATTGTTGATCTTTTCTTCTTTTAACTTAAATGTCTAAAATATATCAATTAAAAGTAAGATTATTATAATTTTATTACTCTTATCAAACTCAGAAGATTAATATTCTATAATAAGCTAAGCACCTCCATTATTTTTACGCCTTTATTGTAACAACATGTAGGTTTCAATGTCAGTGAACTGGTTGTCTGTCAGGTTATAGTTGTGCATGGTGCAATTGCAATTTAAATTTTTATTTAAAATACTTTAAGTACACAATGTCACAATTTACTTGTATCACATGTCGTGTTGCGTTTTCTGGAGCGGAAATTCAGAGGTGTCATTATAAAACCGATTGGCACCGTTACAATTTGAAAAGAAAAGTTATAGATCTTCCTCCTATAACGGCGGAGGAATTCCAGACCCGTGTTTGTCAGCAAAGAGCCAAGCAACAAGAACAGTCAAAAGACGATGCTGTTTTCTGCAAGGTATGTCGGAAATCTTTTTCAACCAATAAGGCTTTTACTAATCACGTCAGTTCGAAAAAACATAAAATGGCGTTGGAGGAACTCGAGGCTACATCCGAGACTATGCTAAATGATAACGACGTGATAGGGACTGTAAAAAATCTGCCTAAGAAAGAAACTGTGGATAGGAGAAGTCAACTGCCTCATCTTAAAGACATCACCATGGACGTCGACGAGGAAGATTCTGACTGGGAAGACGACAGTGGCGATGAAGACATGGACGAAGAAGATTTTGATCCAGAAGAGTTCGATGAAATCAGCGAAAACAACCCCATCCTCAACCACAATTGCCTCTTCTGTGCGCATCATAGTCGCGCTATATCGAAAAATTTAAAACATATGTTTTCAGAACACACATTCTTCATCCCAGACATAGAATATGTTGTAGATCTTAAGGGATTATTACTCTATTTGGGGGAAAAAGTATGCAGATTCAACATGTGCTTGTGGTGTAATCTCAAGGGCAAAGGATTCTACTCTATGGACGCTGCTCAAGCACATATGAAAGATAAGGGCCACTGTAAAATGCTACATGAAGGAGAAGCACTTGTTGAATACATGCCTTACTATGATTATTCTAAGAGTTATCCTGATGATGATGAGGGTCTTGATGATGAAGTTCCCCCCGTAGATGACTTAGACACAGGAGATTATCAACTGACTCTACCTTCTGGTGCAAAAATTGGACATCGCTCTCTTCTTGTCTATTACAAGTAGGAACATTACCTTATTACTTATTTATTTTTCCCGGTAGACAGTTTTAAGTCTTCAATTCTAAAATTCCTTTTCTAGTTTTTTGCCTTAATATCAACTAGGTGAAAGCTGCTGTTGTTTTGGAAGAGGCTATTCACTCCTTCATACTTAAGTGTAAACACAAAAATATCTTACTCGCCCTGAAATCTGGAACCAGTTGTGATTCTGTAAAAACCATGATCTTCTTAAATCTCTCCTTAAGAGTTTACTGTCTTAAGTCAACATAGTTGACCTAAATTACTTATAAATTAACTGAATTAAAAAAATAAGTGAATAGTAATAACCATTATTTGAATTATTTTAGTATCAAATTTGTTGGTACATGTAATTATGAATTAATGGAAGATAATATTGGTACTACTAAGTGAAAATTTAATGTATAGCTCGGCTTGAGCATACAGTTACTCAAAAGCTGACAATGTGAATCACACCTTTTTAGAGTGCGCAAGATGAAAAGAAGAAAGAAAAAGGCTTCAAACTGAAATTGGAGAAATAATAGCCCCTGCAAGCGTAATTAGAATGCTTGACAATCAAAATCGATGGTCAACAATAGCAGCTTTCACAAAGTTGATATTAAGGCAAAAAAACTAGAAAAGGAATTTTAGAACCACATTATGTAGTAGTGTATTATCCTCTATAAATATATTTTATGGGTACATAGTACGCATTAGACTATTGGAGGAGATTCACTTTGAAACAGAAAGAACCAAATTATTGTAAATAATTTAAAGCTGAAACGAGGAAAACAAATGAAAGATTGAGAGCTCCAAAAGGGTCCAATACGAAGTCTCCCCCTCGCTTGGAAGTAGATCACTCTTGGAAGCAGCTCCAGAGTGATATGCACGACCTCTAATGGAGGAGGGTTTTAGTGGGTTTAAGTTCCACACACCGAAAGTCCCGATTTGATAGTCTGAACTTCCCTTAGTCCCAATTAGTTCAGATTAACAAGTTTCTACTGTAGTGCCAAAATATTATTATATATACCTTGTTACAAGTAACTCCCTCCCTCACTATATCTTTGTTCAATATTTTTTCAGGCAGCATTTTAATCCTAGAAGAGAAATAGTTGTGAAAAAGCAAGGAAATATGTCAAAGATTGTTTCATCTTACATGGCTCTTGGTAAACAAGTAGACAAGATCTCCCTTAGCAAGTAAGTATGCTAGCAATGCTTTTTTTTAATTATTAACTCATATATTCTTCAATAGCAGCTGTGGACTGAGTAAGCACTTATTTTTTTAAAGTCAATTAAAAGGATAATGGGTAGAAGTGATATGATGTTTACAGTTATGTATAGGAATATATACTTCTCTTTCTATTTTTCTGTACTTTTTTTTTATCAAAATTCTTTGGTGTTATCTTGAAGGCAAAGGTGTGTATTTCTACCTGTAAGAAATGTTGAAATTATTAGAAGATCATATTTTACGATTTTGGTAGTATTCATACTACGGAAAGATTAAGTTTTAATTTAAATCAAATTATAATTATTATTAACTAAAATTATAACGGAAATATAGAGGCCTGTGGTTCAAATCCCAGCGCTGGAGTGTATTTTTCTCTGTCTGTTTCCCGTAGTTAATAATAACTATAATTTGATTTAAATTATTAGAAGAGTAAGATTTTCTGGGCATAACTTTATTTGAAAGTTTCAAGTTACACATAAATAAAAATTGTGAATTTAAAAGAAGTTCGAGCAAGTTTTTGAAGCAAGGGTTTTGCACTGTGCTGTATTAGGAGCTATTGCTTAAGGATTAGACCCTCATTTTAGGGCCACTTAAATCAATCTTTGTTAAATTATATATCTTTAGAACCATTTAATAGCAGTCATGGCTAGAAAAAACTAAACTTTGCCCATAATTTTCTACTTATGAGGTAAGAGCCGAGACGTTGGCTCTAACCACACTAGAATAATAAAAATTAATTATGGACAGTTTAGTTTTTCTTGCAATGTCTGCTATTAAATGGTTCCAAAGATAGAGTGTTTAACAGAGATGGATTTAATCGACTACCATTTTGGCACAAATAGTTGGGCGATAATTCGAGTAAACCACCATTAGTTTACCTGAAGCAGTTATACATACTTTGTGGGTTAAATTATAATTTCTTGGATTGATTTTTTTTGTATAGTTGTTTGTAATCATTATTAAAATCATTTTTCTTTATAAGTGACACATTGACACGTTATGTTCCAAACCTAATCATATACATTTTTTTATTTGTTGGCCTTATATAACCACCTGCTTCACTAGACAGTGAACTGTTTATTTATGTTATAACTGAACTAATATTTAACAAACAAGGATTTAATTTCTACCTCCCATGCTGCCACAAGTAATAAATAATAATGTAAATCATGCTGATGTTCTATTTTGTTGGTGTTTCAGGAAAGCAAGGGATATCAAGTACATCTCGAGGCTACAGGCCAAATATTACCAAAAGCTAGGAGTCAAGGCTAATAAGTTTCAGAAGCACTTTAGGCCACAAGTCAATTTTTAGACTGTTCTACCACTCTGTTATTGGCCTTGTATATTATTTTGTAAAGATGACATTATTTTTATTTATATAGGTACTTTTATCCATCTGATTGTTTTTTGTTTTTGTTTTTCCCTTTTCTTTTCTTTATTATATTGTTATTATTGTTTTGGTGATATGATTTTATTAAACCTCAATCCATCTGTTAGCTATAGTATATTAGTTTTTGTGTAGCTGTGGAATACCCTTTATGTATTGTACTCTGTTTATACAAAATTAAAGTTTTTTTCTGTATATTGATCACAATTACTCACAAATTGATCACATTACTAAAACCGAATCCAGCCTAACTTTTTTCCCGTCTTTATGTCTGTTATCACCGGTCCGACTTTATAGGCTCAAAAGTGGCCGATTAATTTTTATGAAGTGTTGTGGATCAACATGTTGCGCAAGTTTTAAGCTTGGTTTCATCGAAAAAAGTTAAATAGAACCAAGTTATTAAATAAAACATATATACAAAAAAAAAGAAAGAATATTAAAAGCCTGGTTTAAAATTTTCATAACAATCACCATTATTGGTTTTTTCATCAAAACAAAATGTTTTTATCTACGATTGTTACAAAATATAAACATTGTATCTGTTTAGATGCGTAGAAAGTGATTCTTTACGTAATTGTATTCATTGCGCATGCACGTCTCATAATTCTGAAGAATTCCTCTTTTTTCCGCCCTAGGGCGGTAAAAAGAAAGAATTCTTCACCTTAACGCACGATTAGCGAGTTTGTTTACATTTAACAAAACTAAATTGCTGTTTGTATAAAAGTAACTGTTTATATCGAGTTTTTTGTGAAAATCAATGAGTGATTTAACAGATTATGACGAATATGAGGAGAATAATACACCTCCCGAAATAATTAATTCGGCACAAAATACAACTAATGAATTAATGTCATCTTTATCAAAAGAGAAATACGAACTTACATACAGGAAATTTATTCTTTTTTTTCTGTATTTATTATTAAAATCTAACAATCATAGATAAAGTACGGTACACAACTCGGTTTTACTATCCTCTCTGTCGCTCGGGTGCAAAATCCACACTTGCATGCAAAATGCTACTTTCCGCACTAGACGCATAATGTAATATTTTCTATCACTTGCTGTTTTCCATCTCATGCTGTTAATATTTTAATTTGCATTATTGTTTATCTTTTCATGGGTTTTTCTTTAAATTATTAATTCTAAACTAATTTGATTGCATTTACTGTGTATTTTGTATACTCATATTATATTAAGTTTATGAGGCATACGTTAAGAATATATTTTTATGCACACAATTAAGATCATGGTGAATAATAATACGTGCCTAATAATAAAATAGATGAATGTTTGCGTGTAATAAATTGCTTCAAAGTGCGATTTGGGTGTTATTTTATTCTTAGTAATGGAATGAATGATCTATAATATAGTCCTGATTTATATTCTATGAAGGCCTTGGAATAGTGCTGTAAATAGCGCCCCATCACACAATGGGTGCCTGATCCAGGGGGGCACCAAAAAATCTCTTTGTGGAAAACAAATTTTTGGGAGCAGCTCAAATAATAAGTGTTTAAATCGGAATTGATAATGTTATAAGATGTTATGATTTAGAGTTCAGAACTAAGTCTAGTTTTTTTTTTGTACCAGTTTAATTATTTTTACACATATTATGTTATACTTATTTTTTAGTAAAAACTCTAATTCCTGTTTTTACACTCCCATAAAGGTAATGTATACATGTGTATCCCAGACTACAATTATTAAAAGGGGGTTTTCTCCAAGTAATTTGGAGTAAAAGGTTCATACACGCTATAGTCCAATTATCCACAGTGAAAGAGCTATAAGCAAAAATTGAGCAACCTTTACCTTAAAAATTGACAGTAGCTCAAAACAATATTAGTCTTTGAGTTGGAAAGATAAAAAAAAATTGATAAAGTTATGTACGAGTATGTTCTAGTTGACCTTCTGTCTATTTTAGTATAACCACAGCTGTTTAAAAAGAAAAAAAGGTTTTTATTAATTTTGAAAAAAATAGAGCCCACATATCGCAATGAAGCTAATAATAGAAATAGGTACAGTGTTAAAAAAAGTTAACACACAAGTAAGCATTAAAATGATACCAATAACTTTAAGATATTCCAATTCTAAATAGGCAAAAGAAACCATTGTTGTAAAAAAAATCATGTCGTTCATGCAGCTTCTGTGGGAGCCAGCATAGCCGAGGGACTCAATGCACCCACCAAGCTATCAATGAGTCAAGGGTAAGACCTTAGAATAATGCAAACAGGGGCGCTGACTCCATGGTGCCCAAGTGGCTTAAGCTTCCCCAATGATCGGTCTAGTGGGGGGAAAGGCAATATTTATTATTGAAATATTAAAAAATAATATTTGTAATAATATTCAAAATAATATTATTATTAAATTTAAGTTAGCAACCGTTAAAGTGCAGATATGAGAGAGTTAGTGAGGTATGGTCTGAAGAAAAAACTTGTTTACCAACTAGTTTTGTAAAATATATTTACATGGTCAGGGTAACTTACATATAAGGGCTTTTAACTTACATTTTTTATTTTATTAATACAGTGTAACCCCTCTTAACCGGCCACGGATCAACCGGTCATCGGATTAACCGGCCAATTATATGATTTTTTTTTTTTTTTGTACAACTTTAGTAGTATCACTATAGTTGATGCAGATACAATTAAAAAACAAAATATTTGATGGCAGGTGGCTCAAACATTGACTGTTTGACGGCATTTCCTGGTAAATAAAGGGGGGTCACGTGACGTTGATGTGGTGGACAAAATAGGAGCGCGTTTGATTCTATGACTACATATTTCTAGGAATCAATTAACATCTCTGTGATTCTTTTTTCTTTACCTGTTGCTTTGTCGGAGCCTTTCTCCGAATTTCGTTAGAGCAAATTTCTTGAGGATAAGAGGAGAGAGGACGTTACTCACTCAGTTGTGTGCTTGCCTTATCAAAAAATAAGTTATAAAAAAAATTAGGTAATAAAATAAGGTGCAAAAACATCTTAATTGTTTTTTTATTCATGACATATGATAAAATATATAGGTTCTTTTTGATTGGTTCTATTTTTCACGAGAACCTCGGATCAAACGGGTAACCGGCCAGAGCCGGCCAACGGGTAACCGTTGGGGTCAAACGGGTAACCGGCCATCAAAACGGGTAACCGGCCATATGTTAAGAGGGGTTACACTGTATAAACAAACCTGTTTTATAAATTGACAATTAATGTCTGTTAAAAATTCTTGTCTTGTTTCTACGTAAGAAGAGAGAGGAATAACAAATTAAAAATTAGATATAATGTTGTGATAACAGATAATGAGGTTATTGGTGTCAGTTCTAAAATTGACGGTGTTATTAGTTTTAGATATATAGTACATTTCAAGACATTTATAGAAGAAATGTCCTTTATAAAACAGGTTTGTTTATATTAGTTTGTTATAAGATAAAAAATGTAAGTTAAAAGCCCTTATATGTAAGCTACCCTGTAATTATATGTAAATATATTTTACGAAACTAGTTGGTAAACAAGTTTTTTCTTCAGACCATACCTCACTAACTCTCTCATTAGTAAATATTAAAGTTGTTAACCAAGGTGTGGTACATTTCATGTACCATACTGATGCATCATAGCATTCTAGGATACAGCTTTAGCCAGAGCCAGGAGACAGACTGTGAGTGCAGACAAATGATGATGCGCAGACCTGATGCAGATTAGTTGAAGCTTGTATTTTTTTTTTTTTTTTTTAATGATTATTTAAATAACTTTTCTTAGTGTTATTATTAAAAAACAATTACAAAAAGTTGTTTTGTCTAGTATTGATGCATTTTTATTTTTATTACATGATACTACAACATATAATTATAATGATAAGTAATAATTTTGATTTTTTAAAGTTTTTATCTGCTGGCCGATATAAATATTTTAATGCATAGAAAATGTTGGTATTTTAGTAAAAATAGTATATTAGTATTAACATGAAACATTCTTCATCGTTTTTATAAAAACTCACCAGAAAGCCTCAAATAGCAGTTTTTGCAACCTAGTTTTTCAAAATTTTCCCGGACCCCCTGTTACTGCCAGGTGGGCCCCCCAATCATTTTTAAAAGTCGGTGCCCATGAATGCAATACATATTAACTCCTCATTTTGAAATATTCACCTCCTTTTGTGGCATCTTTAGGCCTAAGATACCATAGAAATATTACGCTTTCAACAGTTAAAATTGTGTATAATCCCATAGTAATTGATGCATATTGAAATGCTGCGAAGAATATTATAGGTGTAATCTTTATGAGTGATTCTTGCCAAGTAGAATATCTCTCAGGTATGAAAGAGAGAGAAAATGGTTGAGGTTTGTTATTTTGATCTCTAAATATTAAATCTTAAAGTAGTTTACCGGGGGAGAAAAGAAGACAACCTTGGACCATAAAGATGGACTATGTTGAAAAAGCCTGATTGCAAAGAACAGCCAAGTATGGAATCTGAAAGAAATTATTGGAGGAAGATTTAGCATAGGCTAAGGCCCATAATTGTCTGCAGCTTCATACAAAGCAGAGGCATATTATCTTGCTTCAATCTCCTTTACTGTTTTTTAATACCAATGCTACACCCAACCAGGGATGCCAACTTCTTGTTAGATAGGGGGTATGCAAAATATCAATGTTATGATGGATCTATGTCACATACGTATTTCTGGATAAGAGATTTAGGGAACAAATGACACAGATTGTCTCATAGCCTCAGAACACTGGAGTATCACAATCTCTCAATGTTTTTATCATTATTGTTAATTGTCTCGGCTTAAAGGAAATACTTTTTATTTAACTACCTGACAAATATTCTGTACAAATTGTCTTTTGGTTTAAAACATATCTCCCTTATTCCTATATTTTATATTTGAAAGGCATCGGTGACTAGATTTTCTCAGTGCTTCTTCTAATTTATAAATTAAAAGCTTAAAATATAAAATTTTTAGCTTAATTACCAATTATTTTAAAAATATTTCTCTGCTCAGAATATTAAGCAATTAAAGTATAGGTATATTTGCGATTTTTTACACTTAAGGGCTGTAGATAAATACTATGAATTTAATTGTCCAAGTTACAAAAAATATAAATATAATATTTCATTCATAAAATTTTATAATAGTAAAAAATCTTTTGCCTTTGTACTGATTCTGCTTCTTTTTTTAAGACTACGTTTTTAATTTAAATTTGAATTTCCCGCCTAACCATAAGTCGGTGTTTCGTTAAAATATGATGTTTTGTAGTTTTTTATTTTTTATCAATAAAAAGGTTGTTTATATTAAATAAAATTAATTAAAAATTAAATATGTTTATTTTTAGAAATAATTTAAAAAGAAAAGAAACAATTTTATGAGTCAAAAAAATGAAACCTTTAGTTCGGTTTCTAAACACTCGAAATTATTCGCGTGCGCTGCGTAGGTTTACCGAAGTGATTTTTTATTACATTTTTGTTATTTAGGTATTATGAATTATCCTTCACATTGATTTAACTGATTGAGGTGAGTTTATTTTTATTTTTACAATATCCAGATTTGAGGCTGGATAATTAAAGTGTGTTATTTTGAGTTTATTTTGTGGGTGGCGTCCGCCATTTTACGCTTCCTTACAGTTTTTATTCCGAGTGTCCTTATTTAGAATGTTATCAGAGTTTTATCGATTAACGCAGAGTAATTTCATTGTTCTTAGTCTGATTCTGGTGTTTTCTTTGTAGACTTATGTTTTGATTGTTCAATCATTTTAATTTATCTACAAGAAGAAAGTTTTCAACCTTGTAGCACAAGTCAAGGAGGTTTATGTACCTCTTGTCTCGGTGATTGCGACCTTTTCATTTATCTGTTGATGCCTGTTTCACTACCTTAAACTATATTTTACAGGCTCTTGAACTACTTTGCTTCAGGTAAATGTATTATTGCATAGTTTCGACTTTAACTTTTTTCAATTATCACTCTTCAGTGTTGCTGATTGAGGGGGAAAGTTGTAGCTTACCGGACATGACGTTCGTAGGCGTTTGTTTTTTTTCATTTAGTTTATCAAATACCTTTATATGGCAATAGATTATGATGTTATATGCACTTACACTATGTTGACAAATTACATATTAAGTAAATTCTTGAATGCTACTTTTAAATTACATATATTATGTACATTTTTTTAAGTTTCGAATCATTAGTTAACAGATTTTTAAACTCTCCTGCTTTCATATTCCCCTAGCATATAGGTCATTTTATACCACTTTTATATCTTAAATTGATAAATATCTTCTAATTTTTCATTCAATTATAGTTTCCAATGAGTCTGCTCATAAGCTTTTATTTTTATATTCCTAATAAATATAAGGTAAAAGAACTCATATGGATCATTATAAATTTGGTGATTATAATTATTACCCATTCTTTACCCTTGTTTATTTTTTAGTTAAAAAAAAACAGTGTCAATGATGTTTTGCTGTGTTTGTTAAGACATAATAACTTATAACTAAATACACAGGAGTTTAAGTAGATAACAGTAGAATTGGAGCTGATACTTTGTCTTGTGTACAGCATTGTTTTATTTGTAACCTTCACTAAAATGTATTGAACAAACCCCTAATTGTTAATTATTTATTTTTGTGTATTTCATCAATTATTTTATTATCATATTACAATCGGCGTTTCTCTGACAACGGGGGAAAATCGAAATCCAATGAGAGGAAAAGATTTTGACTTATTACCTTGTAGATGGCCAAAATGCTGTTAGTGTAAAATCTTATTGTTATATAAGCATAAACCTAATAACCAATTCTATCGCGAAATAGAATTGTAACCTACTTGAAACAGTGTGTAGTAGGCTAGGAAATTATATTCCGAACTAGCTGTTTTAATTTCAAATATATTGTTTAACTGTTTAATATTTGCATTTAATTAAAGTTATATTATTGCTATCAGATTCGTATTGTCTGACAAATTTATCAGATTAACTTTTTATTCTCTTAGTTGCTTCACCAATGATAAAAGAATTTTAGAATTTCAAAATGGTATTCTATCCCTAAACTCGTCATTACAATTCTTAATATATAGTACAATTTTATCTAAACGTACATTAAAGCCTAATATCACTTACTCACTCATCCATCTTAGTATCTCCAGAACTGCAATTGCTAGAGAGTTGAAATTTTGCATGGAGGTTCCCCTTACCCCTTAGGCACTAGCAAAGAAATTGTTTTACGATTCGCCATCTTGATTCAAGTTTGTGGTCATTTATATTCATCACAGTATCTCTATCTCTGTACAACCAATTGCTGGAGAGCTGAAGTTATGCATGGAGGTTTCTCTTACCCCAGGTTCTCGCTAAGAAATCTTTTATGTTCTGCCATATTTAATCAAGATTTCAGCAATTTATTTGCAGAATTTGACATGACAATTTCTCTAAAACCAATTACACTAGAACCTTGAAATTTAGAAGTTAGTTTCCAGTTATGATATAAACAACTTTTGTGAAGGGATTTTGGAATTGGCCGTTGGATGTAAGATGGTGGCCATATTAGTCCCTTTTCATATGTTCATCTCTATTTCTTTATATTGCTGAAATAAAATGATCGTTGTGGTATTATAATTTCTAAAATAATATTGATATATTATTGGGTGCTGATGTAGCCAAGTGGTTAGCACACTCGACTCTGAAACCAAGGTCTAAACCCCTGCTGTGAGATCGAATCCCAGAGAGATGAGACATGTTTTACACTGATCTCATCGAGTAGATGAGTAAAGTGGTGGGACCAGGTGGGATAATAACCCCCATCCTGTCATGACCTAGGCTGTTGAACGGGACTAAAAAAAAATGATAAGTATATGTTGAGAATTTTTTTTTTTTTTTCTTTTTCAATTTGATCCCTAAAAGAGGAAATAGGGGAAAAGTAAATAAGAAGAGGAACTGAGCCGGGGCTGTTCTTCTGAAATTAAGAACTTAATATATAGTAAAGGGCAACTCTATAGGATGTAAGAATGCTATTATAAAATAATTTCAATTTCAACCCTGGAATGAGAAGGGATACTGAATGAAAATACTGACTGACTGTAAAATAACCAGCTAGTTATTTATATTTCTGACACATTCCTTGTTATATTTTCTACTTTAGGAATAAAATATCAAATGAAAGTACCTACCTTACTCATACAAAAATAGGTATTGAAAAAAAATAAAGTATTGAAAAATAGTTTACATAAATAATAACAAAAAAATAATGTGGAAAGTGGTTAATTTTTCATGCCATTTTGTCAAAAAGACATCAACATTTTGCATCCCCCCTCCCCTTACACTAACTAATTTCATGTTCACAATACCAACAAAACCCTTTTTATGTGAGACTTCACGCACAACCATTTTATTTATTTATATTTTATAACTAACGATGTGTCATATAAAAAACAAACAAATATTTTCTTAATCAACTTTTTTTTATGGCTATTTAACCCACAACTGGGCATTACCCAGTTGTGGGCAAAATAAAGCCAGTTTTATTAGGTTGATATAATACATGTTTAAATGGTTTTAATTATTGAACCTTGTAATGAATTAAGTTGACTTGTTACATTTAATGAATTATACACCTTGTCTGTCTGTTGGCTTGTACTAATTTATACTCGTGTGACGATAACTTGAGTTACAGTTGACCCATTTGGTGTACATATTCCTTTTAACAATGTTCAGGCTAAGCCTGTTGGATAGCATTATCTGTCCAAGTATTCGCTTAAACGTAAGCTTCAAATTTAATATAGAAATGGAATTTTTGGATGGATAAAGACTAACATCATCTATTCCAGGGGTCTCAAACCTACTGCCAGCAAGATTTTTTTTTATCTAGCCCGCTCCGCTGCAAAATATGTTAACGAATAATCTAAAACAGTCAAAGTGTTCCCTAATGAGCAACACATCCTATAAATTTATAAAGATTGCTAAATCCAATAAATCGGATTTAAAAAAGAGAAAACAATGTTTTTCCCAATATCTTACATTCTATACAAATAAATACAGTAGAACCTCGCTTACACGATCCTCAATAACATGACAACCTCAATTACAAGTGCAATTTTCAAATTCCCTTGAGATTTCCATAACACATAATATTAAATTAACCTCTATAACACGACTATTTTTATCCAAACAACCTCAATAACACGGATTTTTTCCAATTCACAGCGTAACTCAGAATCTCTATAACAAGCCGTTTTGAGAAGTCAACCTCTATAATATGACTATACACAGGAATGGGTCGACCTTGAACAAGTCTAGACTTGAAAACCCCGCCCATTAACCTCGATAACACGACTGATAGCCAAAATAACCTTGATAACACTAACACGACCCTCAACAAAAAGAGCACCTCGATAACAAGAGTCTTTCCCTAATCCCCTTGAGACACTTCTTATCGAGGTTCTATTGTATATGCATTCTATTGATTTTAATAAAACTTCATATAAATTGTCGTCTAAAATAATATTGAAACAGGCATGTAAAATTTAGATTTGATAAAAGCAGAAGTAATGATGTGACTTATAATAATAGTTAAAAGGATATGTCTAGCGTGTGAGTTAGTTGAAGGGTATAGATACAGGGTAATCTATGAAGGAAGGAAGACACTCGGTATTCCCACTTTACTACCCTCTATATTACTTATCACCTTCAATTGTCATGCTCATAATGATTAACTATTTTCTTAATATTCAATAAGTATACATATTGCAATACATTCTCTTCAATGATAGAGCCACGTGATGCCTAGTTATTTTATGGTTAATTTTTGAGTTGCATTTAAGATGTTGGATAAAAGTGGTTCACAGACCCACTGTCAGTAGAGTTGCTCTGTATCTTATACAGCTGAAACCCTAAAGTTGTAATGTGTCCTAGATAGTAGTGGTATAGTACTGCCATATCAATCCCTTGAGGGCTATGTCAACTTTCCTTTGCTTTTCCCTTGGGTGTTGTTTAAGTTTGGTGATCAAACAGGAACTGAAGTCATTCAACATGGCTATAAAACTGCTATGATAAAGCTTTTTAATCAACAAATATCTTGTAAAGGAGCTCTTCAACACATATATTGTTATTGATAATAATCTAATTCATATAGTTGGTATTATTGACAATAATTCTCGAATACCTTTGAACAAAATCTTTGCCTGTGTGTAATGGTTATGCCTGTTCAATGCATGGGGCACTGGAAACCAAATATTTCATATTACAAGCAGGCTAATGAGTATACTCATTCACAACCTCTGGCACTGAAAAATTCATAGTGGGGCATTCTCTTTTAAATGAGAGGGTATGGTAGCAAAATGCTGTCAAATAAAACACAGTGAGAAAGTTTTTTTTTGAAAGCAAATATTAAGTTTTATTTGACAGCATCTCGCTAACATGCCCTCTCATTATACTTGAATTGTCACAGACCACCACCTCAATTATTCTCTTTTAGATAAAAATTTGATAACTGTATGTTTTCTGAATCCACGTTTCTTTGTAGTTTGGACCACTTATTTACTTAAGTGACTGTTTTGTATTGATCAAAATAAGAAATTTAAACCCCAATTCAGCAGAGGTCTGATAGCTTAAGTTTTTATAGTTTTACTGTCTCTGGGTATTTTTTTATAATTTTGGCAATTTGGTAGGTGTTATCTTGTAGAAAACTTAATTTTCTCTCTGAATATGAGTTTAGAAATGGAAATTAAAGTGTTGCAAGGGGGAAAAATAACAATTTTTGGTCATAAGAACCGAACAGAACCCATTAAAGCATTACCCCCTGTATAATTATTTGATTATAAAAAATAAATGGTATAAGAATTGTAGTTTATAAGCTAATCTAATTTAAAAAAATTGGTCCGAGACAACTCAGAGAAACTTTCTCTTATACGAGTTCATAATTACTTAGCCCAGTGTTTTCCATTGATTAGTTTTCGTAGGAACATTTAATTACTGTTAAACATTTTGTTAAAATGTATCATAAAAATAACTTCTCCTCGGCGGGGAATCGAACCCAGCCTCTCTCCATCGGCGTTTAAAGCTATTTTCTTGGAACTAGATTTTTTCCGGGAAAACGACTTATACCATTGGATTTGTATTTAAATGGACTGCATTTAAGAATTTTTTTAATCAAAACCGTCAGAACCGTTTTCGAAAAAAAATATTGTTTTTTCAGTGTTTTTGGGGGATTACGCCCCCATATTTGGAAATGGATATAATTATTTATACATTTGTTTGACTAAATAACTATTAAGGCATAGATTTAGTCTAAATAACTATAAGGATACACAATTTGTGTTAGTGAGAGACACCAGGGGATGCGCCACGCAAGCGTGACACATAGGAACTGTTCCAACATCAGACATTCCCTCACAAAGATGTTGGCTCGGCATTACGCTATGTCCTGCATCGTTTCGTCGTGTCCGACTCATCAGGGGCCCGACGATACCCACCCAACTCTGGACCTATACCAGATCAAGAAGATCAGATATAGGGGTTTATCAGAGACGAGCGTGCTCTCCCACCGCTATTCTTGCTTGGCTGGCAAAACACATCAGCAATGTAATACCGTGTTTTTGCACACTGCAATAAGGTGCACTGCACTAACACAATTTGTGTTAGTGAGAGACACCAAGGGATGCGCCACGCAAGCGTGACACATAGGAACTGTTCCAACATCAGACATTCCGTCACAAAGATGTTGGCTCGGCATTACGCTATGTCCTGCATCGTTTTGTCGCGTCCAACTCAACATCCCTTGGTGTCTCTCACTAACACAAATTGTGTACCTTATTGCAGTGTGCAAAAACACGGTATTACATTGCTGATGTGTTTTGCCAGCCAAGCAAGAATGGCGGTGTGAGAGCACGCTCGTCTCTGATAAACCCGTATATCTGATCTTCTTGATCTGGTATAGGTCCAGAGTTGGGTGGGCATCGTCGGGCCCCTGATGAGTCGGACGCGACGAAACGATGCAGGACATAGCGTAATGCCGAGCCAACATCTTTGAGGTTCCCGAAATATTTGCCAACACTAAAGGTCAACCAAAGTTACAGTCAGGTGCTAATATGTGATATTTTATAAATTACTGTATTAGTGAATTTTTAGTGTGTATTTTTTCGGTGACTATTTTATTGAAAACTGATCCTACATGACACCAAAACAACAACACTCTACAGTATGCGCATTACTAGTTGTGACTTTTGACACTCAGATTAGCCAACTTAATTGAGGAAAAAATAATGCCATTAGGTCTGTGGTAGGGTTGGCCAGTGACATTTTTGTTTGCCCAGTTGGCCCGACCTTCTAGAATTAAAAATCCTGACCTCTCATTGGCTCCCCCCCCCCCCCCCCTAAGTTATCTGATTTTCGCAGTCAAAAGTCACCATTCATAAAGTGCAAACTGTAGTAGATCCCATGTATCACTCGTGCTGTGTATACTAAGAGAAGAAATGACCCTTCTCTCGGGATAACGTTGCCAGCAATAAATTGCACCTGATGTTTCCTTAATGTAAACAGATAGGCAAGATGATTCCTCAATACGTGTCGCAATTTTATTGCTTGTGCATTTTAGCCTTTAATGTTTTGTTTACTCCTCTTTTTTAATACTTTTATCAACTTGTTAATACTTTTTTTTTATACTTTTTGATCGTCTAATGATGATTAATAAAATTAATTTTGTCTCCGATTATTTTTTTTTCAGAGCTCTTGGCCAGATTGATGCTATTCTCCAGCTTTTGCATTTCTGAAATTCAATAACAACAATCAACCTTTTGCTTTTTGGTGAGTCCTTATTCTTTGTTTATACTATAACCTTATTAGAGGAACACTTAATATATATTTGATTTATTAATATAAGTCTATGATAGCAATTTAAAATTAACAATTTTTTCTGAAAATAATAAGTAGTTAACAAAGTGCTAAATCAAAATGAATTAATGATAATAAATTAATACTAATATGATTTTTTTTTTTTTTTAATGTTGGGCTTTATGGACCCTGATATTTAATACGGGATCAGTAGACCTATGTCCCCCCTACTATCTATTGGGTCTATTAATTAAATTCTCTCTAATATGTTTTAACTGCTGCTTTTCATGATAATATCATTCCATGTTTATCCTCAAAAAATTTATTAATTAGGGTCTGTAGGCAAAACCAAGGACCCTTATATTTTCCTGTGTGTGTCTGTCCGTCCGTCCGGTCGCCTGCTCTCACGGCTACACCTTTCATCTGATCACTTTGAAATTTGGCATTTATGTGTCTTGTACCTACCCACATATTTTAAAAATATAGCGACTTGGAAAAAATATTTTTCAAAAATATTAAGGTAAAAAAACTTAAGGGTTATTTTTATTTTTTTTTTTTTTTTTCGACACCGTGAGGGGTATCATATGAAATGGTACGTCGAGCTGATTACAAAAATTTATAATTCTTTGGTTATAACTTTGATTGGGCGAGCGTAGGCAAGTTTAAAGTGGGTGTGAAACGTGTCCCTCCCTTCTATCTCGCTTATGTGAAGTGCAAAAAATCTTAAAAAATTCCTGAACATTCTTCGACCAAAAGTAAAGATACCACTTTTTGGAAATTTCGAAAAAAAAAATATTATTTTATTTTTTATTGACAAAATAAGTTTTTTTTTATAGCTATGGTCTTTTCGATGTATTTATATGGTTGTAGTCCGGTTCAGTGGCAAAAAAATACTTTATCAGAAGTTTGTTTATGTGTTTTGAGAATATCAGGACCATAGGATAGTTCAAAGTAAGCTTTTTAGCATTTCAATAAACACCATCAATTAGGTACTATTTAAACTATACGCCAGGGTTGCCTACGGACCCTCGCTGTGTGCTGACTAGCACACATTTGACCTGTTTATTTCTTATTAGCTTCATAGATTATTAAATGCACCTTGACCTTTACAACCAAGTCCACTAGAAACAATGTAAAAAGTAAACAAATTTACTATGATAAACATGGACTCATTCTTTAGTACTATTTTAAAATAGTTTTTGCACACATTTTCTCTCAATATAATATTAGCTAAGCATAATATATTATTAGTTTATGTATCAGTAAATCTCTCTATTTGATGTTTTCATTGTTTGACCTTAATAATGTATAAAGATTTTAAAGTACCTAAATTTAGTAGTTTTGGTCAAAACTTCATCTTTTAAATTGGTATTGTTTTAGTAGTTACTACTAAAATTTGGTAATTTATCTGATACTTTTGCAGTTAAGTAAAGCGTACAAAAACAGAAATGTACTCATTTGATTTATCTTTTAATAAAAAATCATTTGAAACACCTATTTTATAAACTTAATAATTCCATTCATAATGTTTTATTCTAGTTATGAATGCATGTATCTTTTAATTTGTGACTAATTTGGTTTTTTTTTGCATTCATAAAATAATTTTAAGAAAAACTACTTTCAAATATTGATTAGATTAGAAAATAAGTTGATGGCTTATGATAGAGCTTTATGTCTTAGTATTTTTAATTAAAAGAATAGATTCGTGTGAAGCAGTTGATAAAACAATTCTTGCCATATTATGTGCATAAAACAAAAAACAATAATATTATTGGTAAAAATAATTTGGCTTTAAAGATAACAGATAATATTACTAGAAATGTGAAAAGTGAAATAGTCAGAAATTGAGCAGCGAGGAAAGAATTTCTATAAATTATTCAATTGGTCCTATTTCAGCTGCCTTATCTCGTTTCTTTTATTCATGACATTTCTATGAAGTATCTACCCCTCAGGTGTGGGACATATTATTGACAAAACCATAGGCAAACAACAAAGAAGAAAATAAATATTGGGTGTTTCTCAAGATACTCATTTTTTTCTTATTAATATTGCATTTATATTTATACATTACTTTTTTTAGTGTGTACATTTTAATTTCCTATATTCTTTGTACCTATTACAAATGTGTTCATATCATCTATACATGTTAGCAACATTATATATTGTAACTCATATATATTTTATTTCTATTAATAATAGTTGATTACTAAAAAACATTTTTAGTACTATTATGTCTTCCTCCATTTGCAGCATTTGAACATTATCTTATTTGAAAATGTTTTTGCAAAGGGTGCATGTCAATTTTTTTAAACAATTTTTTTTTGTTTTGTTTTATACATTTTATTTGTGTATCAACCCTAAATTCCAATTCAAGGCAGAGGGTTGCTAATAAAACAAAGGCTGATAAGTTATGCCATTCATTGACAATTAGGATATTGAAGTTCTAAGGTTTATTTGACAATTTGGTCCTAAAATAATTTCTTCCTACAATATATATTTATTGAAATTACCTATTTTTTTAAATTAATATTTAAATTCGCACTTTTAATAAGATTTGAAAGGGCTTTTTTGTATTAAGTTAGTTATTTGATTATAATAAAGTCCTCAGAACAGAAAGTAATATAATACGCATATGTTGTTTATGGCTTATTTTGGTGTTGTGGCCCTCTCAGTAATATTGCTAAAATGCCCCTTCTGTTTAATTTAGGATGAATCGTTCTGTGCTTCAAACTCTCACCAAACAAGTTTGTTTTTTTTTATAAATTCTTGAGCTTCTGTATATATAAAAAAAAAAAATCTTTTGATAATCGTAGCTCCTCGTATTACTTAAAATTTAGAGGTAAATAACACATTTAGATGTACCCAGAATTCTAAAACTTAAACCATTGACACTATTTTAGGGCCCTCGGGAACTTAGGGAACTAAACCTTCTGGAATTCAATTCTCCTTAACTGTAACTTTTTTCTACAGCTGCATCTGAATTAAAAACAGTTATTTTAACAGAACAGATATTTGGTCGATAAAAATTCATACTAAAAACAAATATTTGTCAAAATTAAGAACTATAGCAGAATATTAGATTTTATATCTTATTATTTTTGGTAGATGTTTTCTATAATGGTAATTAGCTCTTCAATAGTCAGATTTTTGATGCTAGACTTCTGAAGTTCTGAATTATTAGCTAATATTTTGTTTCAATTAAACAAGTGTATTTTTAATCTGTTACCTCGCACTTAATACTTGGTGTAAGATTAATTTTTTTTTCTATTGTGGAAATTACATTTTTAGTTTAATATATTTTACCTAAAGTATTAATTAAGATTTTTTCTTCATCTATGTCTATGCTAAAAGTGTTAAATGTTGTTTGCTAACTGGTCTAAATATTACCACTTTTTTTAAAACCCATTTAACAGAGGATTGGAAGTTTGGAACATTAAATAAAGATAATGCTGAATTAAGGTTTTAGAACTGTTAACTTATTACTGCGTTGCTACAACCTTAACTTTTTTAAACACCTGTTTTGTATGCATTATGTAACTTTCGTGTTAAAGTTTATTTAACTTTGTTGATGCAGCATGACAAGGAAACTTTAAATTACTTTTTTGTGTGACGTATTACTGTAGCCATTCTATTTCTTAAGAATACATTACATAATTTTGTAATTTTTTATGATGGGCGTGGCGTTATATTAAAGTAACCAGTCCCTTCCGCCACAAAAAAGTTTTCCTGCTTTAAATGCATACTGCGGCTTTTATTATTGTTACGGAAAGTTTAAGCAATAAAAATAAAGATTTAAAATGTGTTAATTAAAATTGCCTCTACATAAACAAAAATGTGTCTTAAAAATCAACTTTATTCTATAAGTTAGTTTTTTTTGCTGAGATAGGGGAACTCTCTTTTTCTATAAATAAAGGGTGACTTAGTTTTAATGGGATAAAAGAAACATCCTGATTCTTTGGCTCAAGATGAACTACAAATTATGTTAAAACAAAGGGGCGACTCTCAATTGTTCTCGAGATAAATCGATACATCAATATTTTCGAGATATTCCTGGTTTTTTTTTTTTGCAATAAAATGGTCTATAACTCTAAAGTAAAATAATGTACTGAGGGATTCAAATCTCCCTGCTCTAATACCAGCACATTATCTACATCTTCAATTACTGATCTTAGCTCTTAAGATTTTTGGAGCTTTTATCGTCGCAATAATTAATTAAAATTTGGTCGCAAGATTAAGTGATCTGAAAATGCCTGAATAAATTTGTTTAGTTCCTTAGTATCTTTTTTGAAATTCATGTTTTGTGGACAGTTAGATATATAAGCAGCTTCTAAAAGTTTCCTTTTCGCATTGTTGTTTTCTTTGTCAATTATTAAAGTTTTTCAAGCATATTTTTGTTTAAAGTTCTAAGACAGTATGTATAAGTTATATAATAATAATAATAATAATAATAACCATTTATTAAATGTCCTTTACAATCTTTACATGAATACTTCCAAGATTACATGAGTACTTCTAAATAACTGAACATTTAAATCAGCCGTAGCTGTGGTAGTCTGTAGAGACTTATGAGTTCAGCTCTTATCCAATCTGGACATCATAACAATTATTAAACATAATTTTTATTTATTTATTGTAAATTTTGCTACTATAAGTTTTAAGATTATTTAAATTATTGCTGGTGAAGCCAAATATCCCTATAAACTTGTGCCATTCTTCTCCACTCTGCCCGCTCTCTTGCAACTCTTGGCCAGGTGGCTCCTCCACAAACAAAGCTTCATTTCTTCATCCCATCTCATCCTTGGCCTGCCTCTTTTTCTCTAGTGCTCCAGTGGTGTCCATTCTATAACTGCCTTTGACCATCTTCCATCTTCTGTTCTCATCAGGTGTCCAGCCCATTTCCATTTCTATAATTTCATTATAAGTTATACTATATAATTTTAAAGAAGGTTATAAAATGGTAAGTTTTTAACTTTTATAAAATGAATGCAAATAATAACGATAGCATTTTTAACTTTTATGAAATTAACGCAAATAATTTCACTACTTGTTGGTACTAAGCAAGATTTTAATTTCAAATGCATCTAACTTCTTTTAATACGGTGTGCAGGGGCGGATCCAGGGGGGGGCGACCGCCCAGGGCCCCGCGCCTTGGAGGGCCCCGCGCCATAGAAAATTAAAATAAAATACTTATACTTTACAGGCAAATGTATAGTTCATAGTGAAGATTGTCCGCGGGGCCCCATGCCATGAACAAAACATGAAATATTAGAATTATAAAATTCAGTCGAATTTAGTTTACATGGTAGAGCCTAATACCTAACTACCTTTTCGCGGGGCCCCTCGCTATAAAAAAGTCAAGTTATAAAATATAGATTAATTTTTTTTTATGTTTAAGATAGCCCGCGGGGCCCCGCTCTATATAAAATTAAGTAAGTTAACGTCCTAGTGTTTTCTCACCCTCCCCCTTTTCAAAATGATGACGATTTTATTATTTATTCTGTGGGGTAAATCTTCATTATGTGCCCCACCTATATCTAAACGTCCAATTTAATTCGTTTTTTTTTTTTCAAACTTTTCCTTTTTACATAAGAAAAACTATTTTGGTTGTAGCATCTCGATATATTCAATTTTTTTAATTTTAGGGAAAAGTATGGAAGGTTATGGTAAGTTTAGGTTGAGTTTAGTACTTTTTGACCTGACCTAACAATAACCTTCTATCATTACCCTATAAAGTGTGACATTTCGTGTATTTTTTTAAAAACAAATAAATAAAACACTGAATTTATCGAGATACTACATAACCTTAATCGTTTGACAATGTACAGAGATATGTAATAATATCAGCCCATAAAAACCAAGTTTTTATTATAAATCCTTTATATTTTTGCATTTTGGTTGTGAGGGGGAAGTATTGGTAGAGAGTCTATGTGCCAAGTTTTAGCTCGATTGGACGACTGGAAGAGGGTTAACTAGCCCTATAAAGATTTTATATATACCTACCAATTAATTAATTAATTAAATAAATTTTTATTACTTAATTTTTAAATATTAATTAATCCATTCATTTTTAAAAAGATAATTAATTAAATTGAGAAATTAATTTATTAATTAATTAATTAAATTTAAATAATTAATTAATTAAATTTAAATAATTAATTAATTAAATTTAATTAATTAATTAATTAATTTGTTAAAATGTTTTTGTATTGGTAGAGAGTCTATGTGCCAAATTTCAGCTCAATCGGATAAGTAGAAGAGGGTTAACTAGCCTTCCAAAGATTTTATATACCAACCAATTAATTAATTAATTAATTTTTTATTTTACTTTCAATACTTAATTTTTTAAAATTTATTTAATCCATTCATTTTTAAAAAAAAATTAATTAAATTGAAAAATTAATTAATTAATTAATTAAATTTAATTAATTAATTAATTTGTTAAAATGTTGTTGTATTGGTAGAGAGTCTATGTGCCAAGTTTCAGCTCGATCGGATAAGTAGAATAGGGTTAACTAGCCTTCCAAAAATGTTGACGCCAGGCACCCAGGCACCCAGCCAGGCACAAAAGTGAAGTTAATATAAAGGATTTAAAAAAGACAAATCCTGTAAAAAGGAATAGTAAAAAAAAACTAAGTATATCTGACACTACGAAATAATTGGGTCAATTAGTGCAGTTTTACCAATTGATGTCAAAGAGAAACTTCACCTCAGAGATGCATAAAAACGCTGTTTTGAGAGGTCATATTTACAAAATTTTCGGGGGGAGGACCGCCGGACCCCCCTTAAAATGTGTCTTTGAAAATTAAACTAAAAACTTGGCACTAAAATGGAAAGTTATAAGCTGAGAATATGAATTCTGGAAGTAAATTTAAAGTGCTCGAGTGTAGATTTCAAATTATAGTACTGATCACAAATAACACAGCTTAAATTTTTATTTACAATGATAATTTAACCATAAAACCCAAAATATCATGAAGAAGAATAAATAGTTAAGTATAACAGAGCTTAATTATTACAATAAAAATGTTTCTTTTCGATTACGGTTGCAAAGAAAATGATGATTAGTTGAAAACTATATAATTTGAGTTTGAGTGGGGTTTATGTTCAAATAATATGTTACAATAAAATCATGAGCAGGATTGTAATTATTTTAAAAGTTTTGACTTATTTTGAGAGCAAAAACGTTTTACTGACCCTAAGTGAAGGGAATTAGCCGTAAAATTTGATGTAAAAGTTATAAGTGGTTTTTATTAAGTTACTTTATTGTTTTTTATTAGCAATCCCCGCTCTATCCTAGGGGGCCCCGCCATTTTGTCTCGCCCAGGGCCCCGCAAGATCTAGATCCGCCACTGACGGTGTGGGTAACAAATCAGTCCATTTTAAAGAGAATTTAATACTTTTTTAAATATATTTGTAGTGTATTACCCTTTAATCTAATTTATTCTTCAGTCTTCCTTAGGTCTATAGGGTATTAATAAATTTTATTGCTACTCCCTATTTGGCTATTATTTCACCTCCTTTGAGGCATCTTCAGGCCTTTATTTAATCCTTCTATTATATTATAATACACATTTTTCTTTGAAAATATAACTACCAGTTATTCAACCGTACGTCGTGCGTCTACACATTTCCTCTATTCATGTTCCACTGTTCTCTAATTAATGTTATTTTCAAATAAAAAAAATAATTTTCTCATTGAGAAAATACCGCATCTCTTTATCTTTCTTGGTTTCTGAGTTGTAGACCATTATTGCAAAAAAACAAAAATGCCTCGAAAAAATTGATATATCTCGTGAACTATTGAGAATCAACCCTTTGCTTATACACATTATCTGTTCATCTTGATCCAAAGGATTTTTTTGTCCCTTTAAAACTTGTTTAGAAAAGTCATCGTGGGTGTGCTTGTTTGTGCGTATTATGTTCTGTATAGGCTCTTTTATTGCCTCCGAGCTTACCGAAGGTAACAGAAGCTATGTGATCATGATAGGAAATTGTTTTATGTCTCCGATTTCAAAAATTCTCAGACAGAAAATCGTTTCAAACTTCAGTGACGTTTTGGTCTCGTGTCTCTCTGTCCTTCAACAATTTGGCGAACCGAAATATCTTAAAAATTACTCATCCAATTTTGATGAAATTTAGAAGGTTGGTTATAATTAGTCCGTTGTTGATCCCATACAAGTTTCAACTTTCTTCGCCCATTGGTTTTTCTCCACACGCGAAAAAATATGTTTTTATTTACACGTATACTCATCCAATTTTAAAGAAATGTGGATGGTATGTCGAAAGTAGCCTTCAGATGATCCCGTGTTAATTTGAATCATCTGAACTGAAATTAAATTTCCTCATTAAATTTTCCTAAATTGATACTTTTTTTCATGTAAGAATGTGTGTAAATGTATGTTTGTGTGCATGTGGAAGAGAAACTAATTGGCACATACGATGAAACTTGTATACGGCGAAACTTATATGGGACTAAGTATGACCTACATTCCAAATTTAATTAAAATATATGTTGGTTCGTAAAAACTGTGGACATCCGACAGACCGTCAAACAGATCCCCCTGATGTCTAAAAAGGATTTTTGTCCAGGAATTTTTGAAATCGGATGCATAAAAATATTAAGCTCTTAAGAACGATTTACAATGTTCCTATGTTTGATGTGCAAATATTTGTTTTATGCACATTTATTGATAAAGAAATTTTCACTGAGCTAAGTCTCTTTTGAATTGCGATTTTTTAACTTTTTGTTAGGTTTTGTAATATACCAAGTTTTGTTTTGAAAACAAGCTTGCCTTTTGTGGACTCAAAAGTTGTTATTTACCACTGTCTCGTTGGTTTTTCTGGGACCGTTTCTATTCTCATTTGGTCTGCTAGTGGAACACTGTATTTTTTAAATGCTAAGACATTTTTTATTCGACCCCAGGTTTTTTTTGGGGTTTTACTGTCCTGATTCCTAGAAACTAAGCTTAAGTAAAAGTTAGAATCGAGAATTGGGGATATTATATTCTGTAGGTGTAAAAGCTTTGTGGAGCTTGTTTTGGGGCCTCGATGTAATTTCAACAGGGGCTTTGCCCGGCATTTCTTTACTCTTCTAACACCCTTTTTGTTTCAAGTCACGCGAACAGCCTTTTTTAGTAGCAGTAAAGCAAACACTCTTAACTCTCTCGCCTTTCTTCTGTCTAGTATCAAAATAATTCTCTTCAATATTACTGAAATCTTGGAAATTTATTTTCATTTTGTAACTTTTTTCTCTCCTTTTATAAGACCAGGTTAATTTAGTAGTCAAACCACGATTTCACTTTATTGGAAAATAGTCTGTCCTCGCTGCCTACAAATTGAAGAATTTTCGTATATTTTTTTTTCAAAAGAGCACAGATTGAAAATTATAACACTAATTTAGCCAGGCGCAAATTATAATTAAATATTATACTTAAAATTACGGTTACATTTTTTTATCAATTTAATTAATTAGTTAACATTTCATGAAGTGGTTTTATTATTTAGAATGTTCACAATGAAGATGCAAATGGCATGTATGATGCACGTCGCACGCATGATGCATTTATCTTGTAAAACCAACCTTTGTAATTAACTATCACACCGAAGATGCACGCTTACTTCAGATGTAAGAGGCACGTGCCGCTCAGGAGCGGGCTGCTCGCTCTTTTCCATCATACATCTTAGTATGGTGGATTAAGTATACCTTTACGGCAACAATTCTCTGCATATACGAGTAAAAAAGAAAGGAAACGGAACAGCTTAGCGCCGAATTCGTCGAAGCCGTTGAAGTACATATTCCCTCTATAATATATAATATAATTCCACTTCCAAGCAATACTCTCAAAATAAATATATTATGTATCTGAAAAATGTATATCGACAAACCTCGACTTCCGCATTTATATATCGATCCATACATTCAACTTATTCGTAAGTCGGATTTCCCCCTCGCTTCTTATTCGCATTGAAATTTGTGATGGCTTAAAATATCAAATAAGGCTGGTACTTCTTTAGATTGTTACTCCCCTATGTTTCTTCAGAATATAAATGACTAACTAAATAACTATTATGGCAAAGGGATGATTTGCCCAATGTAATTTGGGACAAAGGAATATCACATTTCTGTTTTTAAAAGGGGAGTAACAGTCTAAAGAAAAACATTCCGTACACCTTCTGTAGATTGCTACTCCTCTGTTTTTTTTATAAGGGGAGTAACAATCTTAACAAGTGCCATAAGGCCTATGTATACTGACGTATTGCAATGAACAAAATAATTTTCATAAATTAAAACGAAATAATTTAAGTACTATATGCTACGTTAATAAAAAAAATATTTGATTTAATACTAATTTAATTTTATCATACAATATTTTTACTTATTTAATATAATATAGTTTACTTTTACTTCATATGTATACATGCTAAGAATGAGGCTCTAGCTATTTAATCTAAATATATAATATCTTAATATTTGTTTTTGGTTTCAAACGCTGGCAATTTGTTTTAAAAATAACAATAGTTCCTTACATAAAGTCGTTTTCAACTCACACCTTCTGACATCTGTATAGTTTATAACAATAATCTATTGTAGTTGTAGAAATAAAATAATTATTACAAAAGGAGAAAATTATAATTATAATTGTTTATTATATTTCAAATCATTTATGCAAGTTAATTACTACTGAGAGAATGACAAATCGAGTCATTTGTTTCTTTATGCTAATATCTAAATTATAATATTAATTGGGTCTTACCTCAATTTGTTTCAATTCCTGTTATTTAACTACCTTTTTATTTCTTGTGTTATCTACTAGAACTTTTAACTATATTAAGAATTAAGGGTGAACAACAGAGAGAAAGTTACTTACTTTAAGGCATTTATATTCTTTCCTTTTATTTCCCCTCGACTTGGCGTCTTCATGGTTTGACGATGGCAAATGTTGCCTTTCTCGAAACTAAATCTAATAGTGTCATAACACTATTAGATTTGGTTTCGAGAAAGGCTCTTAATTGAACACCGTTCAGTAAATTGTACTTAATTTATCCATTAAATTAAATGTTTGATTATATTAAATTACTTCAATTAATAAAAAGTCGGTCCGAGACAACTCAGACAAACTTTCTCATATTTTTAAAACTGATATTTAAACTTCATAATATCTCATTTAATTGATTAAAAAAATAAATAAATAAAAGCGTTCTACCAATTCAATCAGATTTATAATAATATCTCGGAAACTAGGCTTATATATTTAGATCCGTATTTCAGTGGACAACATTTTAGAATTTTTAATCAAAATCGTCGGAACTTTTTTCGAAAAATTTTTTTTTCACGTTTTTGGGCGATTTTTGGAGGATAACGCCCTCAAATTTGGTGCTAAAATTCATTTCTTGATTTCGCCTCAGGGTATGATTGTCCTGAACATGTATGCCGAAATTGGCCCGGTAATTCAGGTTCACGCGTCTGCACAGACGACAGACATTGTTTGGACTTGGGGACCTCAAAACGTATCAATCCATAGAAAACCTCAAAATCGAATCACAGAAAGTAAAAATATAAATGTTATGTCGTATCAAAAAAATTTTTTGCGAATTGCCATTAGAAAAAACTCCCTAATGGGAGCCACTGGCATGGTTGTTAGTTTGGTTTGGGAGTTGTTTTTTGGAATCCTAAATTCAAAAAATGAGTTACCATAGTGATTCGAATTATAATTTAATAATAATAATAATTTCTTGCGGTTTTCTTGTAAGCACGATAACTCTCGAACGAATTGACGTATCAAAATGAAACTTGGACTGAAAAATCAAGCTCGTTGAGATGAGGATCCCTATTGATAATGGGATATTTATGACGTCATTAACCCCTCCTGATGAGTCAGCTAAGATTAAAATAATCCTGCCGCGGGGTTCCGCAAGCCGAGCGAATTTCCATTTGAAATTTGTAGTTCAATGTCGAGTAGTTCAAATTTCCTTCATAACTACTACCATTGTGTAGTTAATCTTCTTTCATAACTAACTACTAATACGATTATGTTTACCTAAGCAATATTCTAAAAACCCTAATCCAACTAAAATATTTCTTTAAAATTTTCTTAACATAAAATAACTCACACAATAGTAGTAGTTATGAAGGAAGTTTAGACTACTCGACATTGTACTACAAATTTCCAATGGAAATTCGCTCGGCTTGCGGAACCCTGCGGTAGGATTTTTTATTTATTTATTAGCTGTTATAGGTATATAATATTATAATAGTCATTTCATATCATGGCTTCCAAGTCAATGTGACATGGCCTCTTCTTTACTCTTTTAAGATGAGATGGAATATCATTCAATACTTTCCTTTCTTTTTATATCACCCCTTTTTATGCTTGACGAATATTAATCTAGTAAAATGTCCAATTTATAAGAATTCATTACGTGCTAAAGGGCCTAAATTGTCTTATGATGTATTTAATATATTAAATAAATTGAATATAAAAATCTTTTATGAGCAAATTGTATCTATTTATTTTGAAAAATTTATTATGAAATGTTCCTACGTAATTAATCAGGTGGATTCAAAAGTATTGAATAAGATATAAATAATAGGTTCAATAGGTTTACTCTAGTATCGCAATTCTCACCCTTATACTGAAAATAAATAGCCCTAATAATGAACGGTTTTAAAACTATTGCAACTTTTAAATTAAAAATTGAACCTATTCTGTGTTTGGGATAAAATCCTTTCATAGTAGTACTGATAACGTGGGAAAATCCTGTACTTAATTTGCTTCAACTGAGTTGCTTTATTTTCTCCTCGTCGTATCACTTTGAGTATATTTTATTCAATTTCGCTCTTTTAAACTTTCGTAACTGCAGAAAAAATAAAGAGAGTTAACTATGAACATGGGAAAGCGCTTGAATTTGTTTTAAGTGTCCAGGGAATAAGACGAAGTTTTAATTACCTCCTGGAGAAAACTTAAACTAAGGCAAGAGGAAAACTTGATCAGATTTAAAGCTTGGTTGTAAATAAATAAATTGTATTCTTCTAAATGTTGTAAGGGCTTTATATAACTATAAAAAAAATCTATAGTTTTTACGTCTTATCTCCTGACAGATAGGTATTTCATTTAGTATCCAACTTGATCCCTGTTAAAACGTTCTCAGGCTGCTTGGATTGTGTTTAGACCCTCTTTTTAATGTTAGTCAAATAAAACAGAGGGTGCAACTCTTAGATTGTGTCCTTTAATAAAATTTTGGTCTACTGCACTAAATACTGGACTACTTGGCCAGGAGATAAATTGCAAAAAAGTATGTTACTAACATTAAGAAAATTTTGTGTATAAGTTAATCCAGTGGCTCACCCAGCAGCTTGGGGGGGGGGGGGGGGGGGCAGAACTGAAACCCCCGACCGTAAAAAATAGTAGTCGTGACCAGGGAGGAGGGGGTTGTAAGTAAATTTATAAAAATCGGTCCGAGACAACTCAGACATACTTTCTCATCTATAATTACTTAGCTCAGTGTTTTCCATTTATTAGTTCATATGTTCGTCTGCAGTCTGCGGGACATTGCTTGAATATGGCATTTGAAAATAACAAACCGATGGAGAGCAGCCATATCCCATCCATCATGGTGGAAAATGTGGTTTGTGTGATCCTGAGTACAAGATTACTAGCAGTTGTTGTTACAAGGTTACTAGCAATCCAAATTCTAGCATGATTATTTTAGTCAGACCCTTTTTTTTGAGGGGGGGGGGGTTAAATAAAATAGGCAGAGAAGGGTCGTAAAAGGAAATCACCATTAAAGAACGCTAGGACGTAAGGAATCTATGTGCCAAATTAATTGGCAGTTTTTTTGGTTTTTTTTTCGTTTTTAGCAATATAAAAGTCTGCATTCTCGTAAAATTTTAGTTTATAAAAGAGGCTTTAGTCTTTAGAATAATAAAGTTTTATTTTATGTCACTCTAAAAAAAAGTTAAGAACTTTTTTGTGAAGGAGTTTGATAAGAAAGGATTATCTTTTGAATTAAATTGTTTCATGCTGTCATCAAAGTTGACGTTGTGGGTATTTTCAACTTTTTAATCTTCCACCTAAGTCTGAGTTGTGACTTAGCTAACGGCAAAGTATTCACTAAGTTTTTATTAAAGTTAAATATAATGCTGTGTTTCGTTGTCGGAGTGTAAAGGAATAGTTCTGAACTGTGGATTTGTGTCTCCCGAGGTCATGATCCTTCTACCAGTCGTTTGAGTTGACTGCTTAGCCTGGGAGTGAAGAGTTTAACTGTTTTTTAGACAACCAAGTCTTTACTCTTTGTGGCTTTAATTTTCCATAGAATGAGTTCTCCAAGCAGACCAGTTGCACCCCATAAAACACTTCATCTAACTTCTAATTATATTCATGGTTGGATTGCATTACAACGGCTCCTTAAACCCGTTATATTGATTTTTGTTTTTAAGAAGCATTACCTTTTGTTAAGTTTTCATAATTTGGTGCAAAGCCCGTGGAGAGCTTTGCACCACAACAACGTTTGTAGGTCAATTCGCACTATCCGTCCAGCCATCAAACGTTTGTAGGTCAATTCGCACTATCCCTTCAGCCATCATATGATTGTAGGTCAATTCGCACTATCCCTTCAGCCATCATATGTTTGTAGGTCAATTCGCACTATCCCTTCAGCCATTAAAACGTTTATAGGTCAATTCGCACTATCCGTTCAGCTGCTGTTAAACCATTGACGAATGTTTTTTAAGAACTTGGTTGGACGAATTGTGTTGGCTTTATACGAGTAGTTTTTCTTTTATGTGTGTTATAATGAGTAAATAATATCACCGATACAAAGAGCTGTTATTTACTATCAGCTTTACGTTTTCACTCTTGTAGAAGTTTGTGATAGCTGATTTAGTCAATCTTTATAATTCGAAGAGAGTTTAGTACTCGCTTAATAAAATTGTAAATCAATACGAAGTTGAAAGTAATTAGGTTTGCTTGATGAAGATGATTAGGTTTAGGGTGTGTTAAAAAGGGTAAGATCTTCAGTTTTGGTCGATGGTTGGAGTACAAGACAATTTTGTTGTAATTAGTACCTGGGTTAACCTAGGAAATTATTTTATAATTACATTGTAATTTTGCTTCAGGCTTTAGTTAGAGGTTTGCTTACTTTGATCACTTTGTCAACCTCAGTGTACAACTAAATTTCGCTTAATTGTTTACTTCATCACTCCCGTAAAATATCATGTTAACCGCATAGCATTTTCCGTTCTTCAAAGTTATAAAACATTGTCAACGGCGACAAAAATGAGGCATTTGTTTATGACTGGAGATAGAGAATTTAGAATGCGCCGCATGTTGTTGATTTGAATGTGTGCATATTATTTCAACTGAGGGAAAAGTATCGAAATGTTTGTATATAGGGTTTCCGTTTGTATTATGCATGTCTACCATGTTGGGCTTATGTTGTCATCTTTCTTCCATTGATAAATTGTTATACATACTCTAGTGCCTAGCGATACTGATAGAAAATGCCCTTTGTTCTTTTGTCCTTATTGTCGATGGTCGCATCTGGTCCAGAGCTCACGGTTTCCACTGTTTGAGTGGCTGCTATCCTGGCCCTTTCTCTCTGGACAGTGATACTATGGCTATGCTTGTCTCACTTCTATAAACGGATCTTTATCAATCACTCTCCTGTTTCATTCGAATCAAGTTTAAATTAAATATAGTACATGTATCTTGACAAATGTACCCGTACTTTTTCTACTTGTACAATTCATTTTCCACTATTTTTTCTACACCGTGTTTCTCTCATTGAAACGAAACAGCATTTACCCTTTCGTTTAAAATTGTTTTAGTTCAAATCATAGTTCATTTTACAATTAATAATTTCCAAACCTTATTTTTTATGTCGAACACTTCTAATTCTAATTAGTTCAATCAGTTTTTGTAATTGAATTGCTCCCGATTCAACATAACAGTAGTAATAATAATAATAACAATAACGATTTCTTTAAAAAAGATTATTAAATAAATCCTTTCGTTAATTGTAAACATTTTCAATTTTTAGTTTATATAAAATATTATTTTATATGCTTTCGGTATTTTATTACACATGCCCAATTTATAAGGGATATTATATTTTATAAACGTTTTTCTATTTTAAGTAAAATTTAATTTTTTTAAATTGTGTATTTACGAATGTTTACATTTTTCCGCATATTTTTACTGTTTAACTATTAATAACTCGTATTAAGAGCTGAAATGTTCTGGTTCTCATCCAATACGGATTATTGTAAAGCTGGAATAATTAGTAGATGGGATCAAAAATAGGTTAAATTTAGAATAAATGTGATGTGTGATACATTTTTCGTGCTATCATTTAATTAATTGCTTACTGAGTAAAACAATTATCCTGGTTATATTCCTTTTATAAACTTAATTATCAAATACCTTATTTTAATTGATTGTTGAGTATTTTTTGATCATGACGCGAAATCGAGAAATTAATTTTTCCCATATGTATGGAGGCGCTACCCCCCTGAAACCTGAAAGAAACGTGAAAATAAATTATTCATCAAAAAAGGTTCAGACTATTTTGATTTAAAACAACAACAAAAAAAAAAAAATTAAATACGCATCTAACCATGTAAGTCGTTTTCCAAAGAAAAGTCTACTTCTTGTGAAAATAGCTTTAGGCGTAAAGGGAGAGAGGTCAGGTTCGACTATCCGCCAGAGAGGAGTTTTTTATGGTAAATTTTGATAAGACGGTCAGTAATTGTTTAATTTAATTACGAAAACTTAAACAATCTATACATAAATTCTTAATATGTATTAAACAGTACAAATTTTAAATAAAAAATATGGGTAAATTCGGATTTTGCGTGCCACCACTTTGAGGTTAGGTGATAAAATCCCGCATATTAAATTAAAAACCTTAATTTTGTGTACCCTTGAATTTTCAATAGCCGCTCCGCACCGTGCTCCGCTCATTTCCAGAAGATAAACAACCACCCTGTATATAAACCAGGTAGACGTCCAACTCGAAAAAATTTCGTTGGCACGTACAATCCGAATTAGCCAAAAATGTGTACTGTTTAATATTGAGTATATTACTACTTTGATACTCGATTATAATAGATACAAAAGGATTCTTGATGGAGCTTGTCAAACAACTGTGTTTTATTTTATTTAATTATATGACAAATACCTTTTCTTTATTTACAAACAACAAGTTACTAACTATTAACTTAACACTCCTCCTCGATTAACACTTACAATCAACTAGATTGGTGGGAATCGCACCAATTACATCAAATATGATATAAACTAAACAACACAAATTCAGATATCAGCTTTTACACACACACCAAACCTAAATAATAATAGTTTATCTTTTGGTAATGCTTTTGTAAAAATATCTGCCAAATTGTCTTCAGATTTAATATACATTAATTTAAAAATATTTTTCTCTAATAGATCTTTAATAAAGTTGTACCTAATGTCTATATGCGTATTTCGCTTTGAATTCTCTGAGGCCCTCACCATGGAGATAGCACTCTGATTGTCTTCGTATAATATAGTTTTTACATCGGTATGGCCTAAATCTGATAAAATTTACAATTTCTTGAGCTGTGACTGAAGCTGCAACATATTCAGCCTCTGCTGTGGAAAGCGCAACACAATTTTGTTTCTTAGAGAACCAAGACACAGCATTTCCACAGTAGAGTATAACCGAACCACTTGTACTCTTTCTGTCACTTCTGTCTCCAGCCCAATCAGCATCAGAATACGCTACTAAATTTTCTACATCACTCCACTTGTACACTAAACAGTGTTCCTGAGTGCCCTTCAGATATCTTAGGATTCTTTTTGCTGCTTTCCACACAGCTTCTGTTGGACTCTCAAGAAACCTGCTCAGATATGAGACGGCAAACATTAAGTCTGGCCTCGTCATCGTGGCTATGAACATTAAACATCCAATTAATTCACGAAATGGTACATTCACAACATCCTCCCCTGAATTAACTTGGAAGTTTAATTCCATTGGAGTTGACATTGATTTACAGTCACTCATGTTAAATCTTCCCAAAATTTTCGATATACCTTTTAATTGAGAGATTTTCAATTTATCTTTTGTCATTTTAATTTCTAAACCCAAATATGTATTAATATCACCCAATAATTTTGCTTTAAACTCCTCCTGCAGGGCATGTATGGTATCCTCACATTCCCCTACAACTAACAAATCGTCAACAAATACTACGATCCATGTTGACTCCTTACTATATAGACAGCAATCGTAAGACGAACGTTTAAAGCCTATCTCAGTTAAAAATTGATTTAACCTATTGTTCCAACATTTAGGCGACTCTCTTAACCCGTAAAGTGATCTTTTTAATTTTAATACTTTATTTTTATATTTATCTTTAGAAACCCCTTCAGGTATTTTAATAAACACCTCATTTTCTAAAAACCCGTTTAAAAATGCCGTAGGAATGTCAAGCTGTTTAATTGGCAGATGCTTTTGCAAAGCATGGACTAAAACTGTCCTAAGAGTTGACATCCTAGCTACAGGTGAGTAAGTTTGGTAAAACTCACTCTCCTCTTTTACCTGAAAACCTTTGGCGACTAGGCGAGCTTTCTTTCTTCCATCCTCTTTAGTCCGGAAGACCCACTTCGTCCCGATAGCTGATTTTCCAGGTGGTAAATCTGCAACTTCCCAGGTTTCAAGCTTGTTCAAGGAATCGAGTTCACTGTTGATGGCTTCAACCCATCCTTTGTTCTTCACTGCCTCGTTGTACGTCTTTGGATCTTTCGCCTCAGTTAAGGAGCAGTAAGCACTATACATCTCATAGTCTGTGAACTTCACTGGTCTTTTTACGTCTCGCCTTCCTCTTCTAGTTGCTATTGGTTCGTCAATATCCAGATCGTCTTCTTCATTTACGTCAATATCGGTTTGTTCTGTCAAATGTTCAATATTTTTATCAAAATTAGTTATCACTCTTACCACATCTTCATCACATACTTTTGATAATTCATTGTGATTTATTATATTTTCGTCAAATCTAACATCCCTAGAACATACTATTTTTCTTTCAGTAGGGTCCCACAATCTATAGCCTCCTTCGCAGTACCCAACCATTCTCATGGGCGTTGCTCGGGGATCAAGTTTATTTTTCTTTGGCATACTCACTACCCAAGATTGACAACCAAAAACCTTAAGTTTTGATAGGTTATTTTTTCCATACCATCTAACCGAGGGTGGTTCTCCTTCATTAGCTGTAGTTGGAGATCTGTTTATTTCATATGCTGAGCATCTTAATGCTTCACCCCATAAATATTTAGGTAACCCTGTTTCAAGTAATTTTGTTCTTATTTTATTCAAAAGTGTCCGATTCATTCTTTCTGCACAACCATTCATTTGTGGAGAATAAGGCATGGTATATTGTAATTTTATGCCCTTAGACCGACAATATTGTTTGAAAGTATTAGATTTGAACTCACCACCGTTGTCACACCGTATATTTTTCGTCTTCATCCCATGCTGCGTTTTGAGTCTCTGGATATAGTCTATTAAGTTTTCTTCAGCTTCACTCTTACATTTTAGTAATCTGACATCTATAAAATGAGAATAATCGTCTATTATCACCTGAAAATATTTCTCCCCGTTATGAGTAGCAGGATTTATTGGTCCACAAATGTCGGTGTGGATCAAATCTCCAATTTTTGCTGACCTCTTCTTTGTAGGCTTAAAGGGTAATCTTGTTCCTTTGCCTTCCATACACTGGCTGCATACCTCCGTACTTACAGGTAATCCCAGCAGTTTCATAGAGCGTCGATTTAAATGACCCAATCTACGGTGCCAAATATTTGCTACTCCGTCAGATGTCTTGTAACCACTTTCTATAATTTGGTTTACATTGAAATCCACTTTCAAAACAAACAGCTTGTTTTGTTTTTCACAAAACAATTTAGTTTTACCAACTAGAATTTTTACTTCATTTTTACTGAAATGAACTTCTCGCCCTTTTTCCATTAATTTCCCAACTGAAAGTAAATTGTGGCTTAGTCCTTCCACCAGTAGAGCGACGATCTTTACTTTAAGCCCTTGACAGACACCACTTAATTCTCCTCTCTTTCTTGCTACTAATTTTTCTCCATTTGCTATACGTATCACAACTTCGTTCGGGAGTATTTTCACATTTTTCATAACTTTTTCTAAATTTTTAGTCACTAAATGATCACTTGCACCTGAATCTAAAATAAAACTATTGCAATTTGTTTCACACTCTAAACTACTTAACAAAATTTCTTCTTCATTATGACACGCTCGACCTGCCTCATGTGCTTTTTCTTGATATTTTTTAAATTTACTTGATGAATTTAAATTTCCTTTTTCTCGATGAGTCTTACTTCCACTAGGTGTCAATTTACAATCTTTTATTTTATGTCCTACCTTCTTGCATCCAAAACAACGAAATTGTGCCGCTTTAAAGGTAACTTCAGGATCATTTTCTGAATTTTTCTTTTTCATTTTTAACTCTGTATCGAGCAATCTAGATTTCACAAAATCCATTGTCAGTTCTGTGTTTACTGTTTCAATTGCAGTTATGACAGTTTCATATCTGTCATTGAGTGACATTAGCAAATGACACACCTTGTCACTTTCATCCATTTTTGAACCTAAATTTTCCAAATCTCTGACAATTGAGTCAAACTTTAAAAAATGATCTTCTAACTTTTCTTCGTGGTTTAACTTTAGAGATAGTCATTTCCTTTTTAAATGTAATTTGGAAAATACACTTTTCCTCTCAAAAACGTTCTCCAGTGCCTTTAACATCTGGGAGGCTGACTTTGCATCTTTAATGAGGTCAAGATGCTTGTCAGTTACACACTGCACAATTGTTGACCTTGCCTTTGCATCTTTTGCTCCTAATTCCTTTTTCTTTGCTTCAATTTCTTCAAAGCTTAGATCCAGCACTTCTTCGACCTGCTTTTCTTCGAGGAACATTCGCACTCTGAATTTCCAGTGGTTGAAGTTGTTCCCAGCCAGTTTCGGAAGATAATCCTTCTGATCACCCATCTTTTAGAATTTTTCACTAACAAGAAGTTTTTGTCAATTTCCGAAAACAAAACTGCCCTGAATCTTCGCTGTGCTAGTTGCCCATAACCTATTGAGTATATTACTACTTTGATACTCGATTATAATAGATACAAAAGGATTCTTGATGGAGCTTGTCAAACAACTGTGTTTTATTTTATTTAATTATATGACAAATACCTTTTCTTTATTTACAAACAACAAGTTACTAACTATTAACTTAACATTTAATACATATTGCTATAATTATATTATAAGTATTGCTTTAATTTAATTAATTTTGAAGCAGTTCCTAGACGATCATTAATCTATTTTTATTTAGATATTTCCTATTATATAAGTACTATTAGGCTTAGGCCTTTCTGCGGTATTGCGATATGGTGCAATGCTAACCTGTGATCCGTCCTGGTCAGTGAGGTCGGTGTTTCCTGTCACACGGCCACGTGTTGCTTTTGGGATGGGAAGCCCTAGCTCCTGAATGGTTTTGCCGGAAGGTTTGCGGTTTAATCCTGCCCTTGGAATCAAGAAGCCTTTAAGTACATTTGCTTATTTTCAGCCTAGGGTAACCGCCTAAACCACCGGTTATCTTACAAGCCGGATCTTAGACCTTCTCGTATAAAGGATATCTTGATTGAAATAACCCTTACCTATTTGGAATAAACTTTCCTATACCATCATATAAGTGCATTTCGTGATTTCATCTATATTTAATCTGTTTTACTTAAGCTACGTACTGCTAAGGAAGCAGCGATTTCACCAAATGACAAAAGGTTTAAAATTTTGTTTTATGAACGATCAATGAGAGAACGACCATGAAAATAATTTGTTACTTATTCCTCTTTGATTATTGGAGTAAATATATACTATAAGTTGGACTGCTGATTTATTTTGTCATCAATTTAGTTATAATCAACGAGTTAAGCCCGTGGCAAAAGGCTTAATTTTATATTTAGAAAAAAAAAAAAATAGATATCTATTTGGATAAGTAATTACATCTATTTGAAGACCAACAAATCAAAACAAACATTTTTGAAATCAAGGTGCGTCGTCGTCGAGACACTGCTCGATTATATAGATAATCCTAATACTAATTTTAGGTTGTATCGTTGTATCCTATTTTCTTGATTTTTATACTAATCTATACAAATTCTATTGCCCTCATTGCTTCCGTACATGTTTTTGTTGTTTCGTGATTTTGAAGAAGTTAATTTGGCAGTTATTATGCATGGGGAATGAATCTACAAATGTGATAAAACTTGGCCTCAATCGTTACAACAGAAAGTGATCAAATTATATTTGTAATTATTAAGAGCCACTAATGCTTTAATTTTTTAAATAAACGTTTTTAAAATTCGTGCATAAATATTTTCTCTTCGCGAGTTAGTTTGTTTATTTATAAATCAGAATAGAGACATCGGTCGTTCTTATTCCAGTTGTCTTTTAGGATGTCTAAGATTTGTAATCCAGGGAATATTATTCTCATTCATGTACCACAGGGTTGTGGATTGAAGATAAGATGAGAGTCGTTTTTCTTCAAATCCTCAGGCCCTGTTCCAAGTTCGTATTGTACGACTTATTATCGCTGTTGAAAGATACTTCTTTCATTCTTCTTGTCCAAGTCTGTTTGTACTTCAAACTCTTGTTGGTGTCGGTTGTATGCTCTTTAATAGGCGACTCTAAATTGAGAGGTACCCAATTAATTGAGTTGTTTCTAATTATAAAGGCATCAAGTGGTTTTACTTTAATTAGATATCCATGTTAACATAGAAGCTGTATACGAGACAAGGGCCACAGTCCCTTTGTATTTTCGCAAAGTTCTCTTTGGTGCTAGCCGCCTGTACTTGACCCCTCCACAAAACCCCATTCTTCGACATTTTCCCTCTGAAAGTTTACTATTTTGGCTCTTGATAAATGAAGCTTTATTCAAAGACCAGATGCTTTTTTCAAGCTCCCCCACCATTTTTACAACCGCCTCGGTTCAATGACGCAAGGTCAAAAAGTTGTCAAACGTTAACCCTTAACCCCCTTCCTCTTGTAATAAATGGGTTTTCTCCCTATGCTCAACCTATTCTTTGGGAAAAGTTGTTGACCTGAGTTTAAGTTGAACTCTAATTACACGTTTAAAGAGAGTAATTTTGCACTTCGCTAATCTTACTTTGCAGGTACTTTATTGTTTGTGTAAATTACTGCACTCTTACTTTAAAAAAAAATACTTTTCATATTAAAATAAGTCCTCTATTAGAAATTATCCATTACATTTTTATTTATTTAAGTATATTTTTATAAAAAATGATGCAATTAGTTACTATAAAATTTGGTTTAATTGAATCTTTTCCTGTTTAATAGTCTTTTTCGCTTATAATTTCTTCATTATATTTTGTAAATCTGACAGCTCAGATTGGCCAACCTATAAGAGGGGAAAAATATAACTACTAGGCGGTTACTTAATATCCAGTGATATTTTTGTTTGCCTAGCTGGCCCGGCATACTACTAGCCAAAATCTCGAGTTCTCATTTGCTCCCCTCCCGTTTTTTTTCTTCCGAATTTCCCGCGATTTCAGGATAAGTAAGTATAGTGGCATGAGTTTAATAGCTTTTTTCACAAACATATTCTTAGGTTTAAATGCAAAGAATTTACAGCTATTAAAACAATTAATGAAGTAGTGCAAAACAAGTTATTGTTGTTATTTTCTCAATTTCATATTTTTTTAAAATGATTTATTTATTTATTGGTATATTTTCTGGGCCACAAGATTGCGATTTTTTTTCGAAACCTGTTCCATAAAACATTTTCTAGTTATAGGTATTAACTTCTTCCCAAAAAATGTTGTAAAATGTTTCTATTTTACTTCTAATATACCCTCTTTGAATTGAATGAATGACCTTTTATTGTTCGATAATACTAATCATACATAATAACAATATAAATAAATTAAGCTTGTTATTATGGACAATGTGTTTTTTGTAGGCTTAAAGTTATAGCTAAGAAATTTATGTATCAATATTTTCTTTTTTTGTCATTATAGTCTACTTTCAGGCGCGTCAAAGTGTTGTAATTTATTTATTTATTTATTTAAACATTTTTTAAAAGCCCCTAACAGCTAAAAAAAGCCACAAGCAGGGCGCTTTATAATAGACATTATAAATTGTAAAATAGGTAACATAATATATATACAATAAATATGACATATTTCAAAATTAAACAATAAAAATCAGCGTACATTATGGACTTTAAATAAATAATATGACAACAAAACAAAAACAAACGAGAGATATGTACATAAATAAATAACTTTAATAATATCATCAATAAATAAATAACCGTAACTATAAAATAAATAAACTGAGTTATCAGAGGGAGAGTAGGGATTTCAGGGATTTAATGTTGCTTAAATTACGGGAGCTGACAGGGAAGGAATTTACTAAAAACACAGAACGGACTAAGGGGCTAAGGCGAGATAATTCCTTAATATAAAGCAAGCGTCCTGCCCGTCGATTATTAGGTAGCATGACAACTTGTTCATGGACTTCTTTAGATGTAATAGACCTATTTAAGGCTTTAATGAGAAACAAAGCTATCAAACCATCTCTCCTCAAGCTAAGGGGTTCCAATTCCAATCTTTCACACAGTCTTTCATATTTATAGAATACCTTTCTATACATGAAACGCAAGTATAAGTGACGTACAAATTTTCGCTGGATATCCTCAAGCTTGTTGGACAAGGTAACACCAGGGTCACCCCAGATAACAGCTGCATATTCCAAAAGAGGTCGTACAAGCGCTTTGTACAATCTTACGTGGCAGTCTTGTGAGAGTCCTCGACATATGTTTAGTGTTAAACCTAAAGAACGAGAGGCGGAAGAGACTACTGAAGATATGTGCTCTTTAAAGGTCAGTTTACTGTCTAAAAGTACTCCCAAATCACGAATGACATTAGATGAAATAAGGGAGACCCCACCCAGCTGGTAAGGAAAAGAAATAGGATTTGTGGACCGAGAGAAGATAACCGAGTGAGATTTAGAAGGATTGAAGTCCATACGATTAATTTGGGCCCAGTTTTCTAGAGACGAAATATCTTTTTGCAATGCATGACATCCCTCCATATTGTTGATTACTCTAAAGATTTTTGTGTCATCGGCGTAAAGAAGATGCTGGCAAGTAATACCTTTCCCTATATCATTGATAAAAAACAGAAAAAGTAAAGGCCCTAATATGGAACCCTGAGGTACTCCGGAAAAGGGTGTGAAAGGGGAAGAGATGGCTGACTGAAAAAGAACGGAGTAAGATCGATGAGTTAAGTAGCTTTTAACCCAAAGTACAAAATTTTTTGAGAAGTTAAATTGCAGTAGAAGCTTAGTCAAAAGTATGCCATGGTCGACACGATCGAATGCCTTGGACATATCTAGAAAAATAGCGTCAACTTGGCTACGGCTAGAAACTAATGGACCTACAAAAGAAAGAAATGAGACGAGGTTCGATGAAGTGGAATGAGACGGTCGAAAACCATGCTGGTTAGAAACTATGAGGGGATAAACAATAGGGCTAAGGTAAGTATGAACAACCCTTTCAAAAATTTTACTAAAAGTGTTAAGGAGAGCGATAGGTCGATAGTAAGAGGCGAGAGATCTATCCCCAGATTTGTGAACCGGGACAACAGACGCCACTTTCCACCTTGCCGGAAAAACAGAGAACTTAAGACTTTTATTGAAGATGTCGACTAAAACAGGAGCAAGGAGTTCGGACAGCCCTTTCACCACAAAGCTAGGAATACGATCGGGGCCGCAACTACGTTTAGGTTTAAGATTCTTTATAGCTTGCAATACCTCCCCTATAGTTATAGTCGGGATATTGATAGTATTTGGATTAGGAGTAGAATGTGAAGGAAGGAAGAAGGACGAGGAAGGGACGAAGACAGATTTGAAATGATCAGCGAAACTTTTTACAACAACAGCTGGATCGTTGGACTTCACATTATTCACCGTCATGTACTGAAAAGCTTCCGTGTTATCTTGTCGGTTTCTATTTATAAACTGCCAGAACTGTTTCGGATTTGATTTCAAAGCGGCGTCAGTGCGGGCGAGATATTGTCTGTAATCTCTTTTAACCTTTACAGAAGCGAGTCTTCGATAGATCGAATGTAAGTTCTTGAAAATCTGTTGTTTCGTTTTTCGGAATTTTCTGTGGTAAAAGTTTTTCTTTTTGATGAGGGTTCGCAGAACCGATGAGTACCAGGATGGAAATTTAGTTGGTTTGACTAACTTGAGAGGCGTACTAGCTTCAATGGAATGTGTCACGACATTTGTGATATACTGCGCACAAAAATCAACGTCATTCGAGCTAAAAACAGGTTTCCAATCTGCTTGTTCAACCATATTGTATAGCATCATATAGTCACCAGTTGCGTAGTTTCTAAAAGAAATCTCTTTAGATGGTTTCTGAGCAGAGCTAGATGATATGGTTATTTCGAGCGTCGGATGGTAAGCATCTTCGGGAACTAATGGATGAGGTGAATGAGTTACTGTAACGAATCCGGTGTTAGAAAGCGCAAGGTCCAATATATCATTAAACCTGTTAACACACTTATTGTTTTGGAGCAACCCATTTATAGAACAGAAAGATAAGACTGCATCAGCTCTAGCTCTTTTATTCGAGCGACCTTGAAAACAGTATGTATTCCAGTCAACAGAGGGCAAATTAAAGTCACCTATTAAATAAACTTGCGCATCCCATGGTATTAAGTAGTTCAGAGAATCCAAATAATTATTTAGAGTAATATCACACAGGTGATCAGGCAAGTAAAAAGCTCCTAGAAATACGTTTCTCTTATTTTTAACCTCTATTTCAACCCAAACTGATTCAATATCCTTTTCCAAATCATATCTGCGGATATACTTAATTGCTGTAGATAGAGCGATTAAGACACCACCGCCTTTTGATCCTCCTACCTTCTCGTAATTCCTGTCATTTCTTTCTACAGAATACGTCTCAGGAAATATTTTAGAAGATGGGTGTAAATGAGTGAGCCAGGACTCAGTAACAATAATAATGTCAGACGAACTTAAGCAAACCGACGTGAAGAAAGTTGTAAGTTTCGTACGTAAGCCCCGTACATTTTGATATGCTATACTTATAGACATGTATTGATGGCGAATGCAATATCACCGCAGCTCAGGACTGCTTAGGAAATATTGCCCTGGTCCTCCTCCTGGACCACAGGCTTCGAATTATTTACATAATGCATGCTTTGTTTGAGTGCGCCCCGGAAGATTTTAATAATTGTGCCCTCCGGCCAAAAATCAGGAACATTCAAAATACTTAGTGTTGAGTCTGGAACAGATACATGAAAAGATGCGTAATGATCCCTTCTAGTGACCAGACGGGTTATCACGATATCTTTTATATCCATTTTAGTATTTTCAACGATAAATTCAGATAAATCATTTACAGATGTGGTAGGCTGAAGTCTCGAGAGAAAAAGGGCTGACCTACGTTCAACCGAATATAGTTTTGAATCTTTTTTAGACCCAAAAATGCAGGGGCGGCGAATTACTTCAGGGCTGTTCTTTACTCTATGGATTCTACGTCTCGAAACTTTAATAAAACCATCATTTTCTGAAGTTACAGAAGCTATCAGTTCCGAGTTCGAATTATCCGGTAGTTCTTGAGGCAATACACCTGATCTGTTAACAGATATATTAGCCGGAGACCCAGGTTCTTTAATTATTTGACGTCCAAGTGAGATTTTTGGCGAGCTATATTTATTCGTGGAGGCGTATGCTTTTTCCCTAAATGAAGGTAAAGGCTCACTACCTATCAGGGTATGCGAGTACAGAGGCGGATTAGAGCTAGAACCTTCAATAGAGTCAACTCTAGCTCTCAGGCTTTGATTTTCATTTAGGAGTTGGGCAACTAAAGTAGTAAGACTTTCCACTTTATCACACAGGCATTTAAGAAGGTCAACCTGAGTGGCAGAGTTGTTTAGGAGTTGCAGCGATATATAGCTTTGTGGAACTGCAATATCATTAATATTATTACTCACCACATGAGAGTTTGATGTAGGCTCCCCCTGGGTCGAACGCCTAGGAGTAACAGTAATATTGTCGCCTTTGTTTTTGATACACGTGTCACATTTCCAAACCGACACTAGAATATCAAAATCCTGTGCTGTCACACCTTTACATTTGGCATGTGCCAAGTTAGAGCAAACGATACAGGTTAGCACATTTTCTAGAGGGAAAATGTTTTTATCGCATATAAAACAGAAACTTTCGCTATCGGCCAACAGTTTGTTTACATTTTTTTTAGCTATATTTGAACGTAGCACTCTCTGTTGAGAAGAGAGAGTTCCGTTTTGTTTTTCTTCATTCCCCATAAGGAATAAACAAGAACAAATTATAAAGAGATTAAATATAATAAACACAGGGGATTACGATGTTTACGGTTCAGCGGTCTGACCTAAACTAATAATATTTATTATTTTAGCGATTGCGCGTGAGAAAAAGAGTTTTTAATTTATTGCATAAATGAAAGTTGAAGATCATTTCTAAACTTTATGATGATGTAATTTTATTTATTTTAAACATTTATAGTTGCATTTTATTATCTTTTAAGCATTTAATTCCACAAGCAACCACAAAATTTCTATATTTTTTTTTTTTTTTGACGCACCGAAAGTAGATTAAAATTGTATAGGTACGATATTATTAATAATAATAACAATAATAATGTCCTATATTGATCTATGTTGTTGACAATTTTGAAGAATATAGAATAATATAAGATACATAATATAATATACACAATATAAGATACACATAATATCAGAATATTCTAAATTTTAATTTAATATGATAGATCAGATCAAATCAGCGATTTGGTGCTGGAGCAATTTGCTGAATTGTGGTGGCACTATTAACTTTTCAACGCCATTTTCCAACAATGTGGAATTTCACATTCAGTGTTCTGGCTCAGTCTCTGGGGTCGATAATTATATCGACAGGGACCAATCTTGCACTGCTCATCTTAAGATATGTAGCTAATTATATTATATTAATAATATAATAGTTACAAAAGAATAGCAGTGCAAGATTGGTCCCTCTCTACTTTTGTATCTTTGGTACATTTTACCTTAGTGAATTACACCTGAGTTATTTGGAAACATCTTATTCGGCTTTTTGCTTTCTCATATACGTAGTTAATATAATGACCTTTTGATTTTTGTTTCCGAGCTTACCGAAAGTAACGGAAGCTATGTGATCGTTCTAAAGTACGAAAATGTTTTTTGTCCCCGATTCAAAAAACCCAAGACAGAAATCCGTTTTAGGTACCAGGGAACATTTTTGGTCCTGTGTCTGTAGCTCATTTTTTGCGAACCAAAATATCTTAAAAACTACACTTCCGATATTGGTGGCGCGAGGAAGCTTTGTGCCACACTAATTGGCACGCTATTTTTATAGATTTTGACTTATTAAAGAATTAACTGAATTAAATATTTTAGGGTTTAAATTCAGTATCACTATGCATATGAGAACATTTTCTCTGAGTTCTTCAAACTAATTTTCAATTTGTTTTGTAGTTAAAAGCTAATAAAAATATTTGTAACAGTGATGGCAGTTGGTAGGTCTAAATCACCAAGTGCATATTGTTGTTTTTGTCTTAAACCTCTATTATATAATGCAACGTGTGTCAACTCTTGTCTACAAAACATCTTTTGTTCCTTATCCTGTAGTTAGGCCGCGTCTGTCGGAGCTTTTGTTATATTTTTATTCTTAAGCGTCAGCCTTCCTGTCTACTTGACTTTCGACTCACGACCTTCACCTAGGTGATTTTTTGGACTAGCTACAGCGCTGTTTTGTCTTCTCACTAGTTGTACATAGTAAAAATATTAAATAAACACTTGTTTTTCATTTTCAAACCATTATTTTAGAAAGTTAGTGTTGTATTTTAATATATTCGGCTTTGTTTATAACCAGAACGAAACACTGCGCAAGGAAGGAAAAAGGGTGGAGGAAAATACTAAGTGACGTCTCCAAGTCTACATGGCTTCACTAATGTATTTTTATCTATATAGCCCAAACGCGCGTAAAAAACGAATGCGCTCACCTTGATGTATTCATAAATTTTATGTTCTGTCAGTTAAATTTATCATTTCTCTTGCATAGTATATAAACCTAAACATTTAGTTTTAGAGTTTCCCGTAACAAAATATTTTTTATTCTTGATATACATCCCTTTGATTAGTTTTTCTGTTGTTGTTTTATAGATTAATATTTATTCGTGTATGTAATTATATTCCAATTTCATATTTCACCCGGTAATTACGGTCAATATTTGTCAAAGCCCTTGGTTTGGGCAGGTAGTGACCGCATTGCCGTGCCGCAGGTCGGCGTGAGTTGGGACGTTGTCCTAGGCGGCGCGGCGGGGTAAGTTAGCGGTGAGTCAGGGTATCGTCCCCTCTCCTCGGCTGTACTAGACATGCGCACCTCTATCTCTCATCCCTCGGCCTAGCCGGCTCTAAGCTTCAGTGCTCGGGCCGGCCTTGTCACCGGGTGTTATTCCGTTCCTAGTTCACATCGCACACACTCTCCTTTTCTTCCCCTCTTTATAGCACATCACCAAAAGACACTCACCTTACCGTATCTATTTCACTTTACCGATCCAGTCACAGTCTGTCGGGTCCTTCCAGCTCGCCGATTCGTCCTCATCCAGTGTTTCGACGAAACAACTGTCTCCACGCTTTCTCTTCTACCGTGATTCTTTCTACACCGTCTTCACTCGTTTTTTAAAGTTTCTCTACTCCAGCCTTGTTAGTTCTGTTAACATTTTTACCTCTTACCCTTAAATTGTGCGATACCGGTCCGTACGGAAGTGACTGATAACGCTTGTATTGAGCCTGATAACGCCTGACGAGCTGTGAAATGTCGGCTCATGAAGTAACATCTTCCAGCTTTTAACTAAGTATTATGTCAAAGACTATTAACGCTTATCGCCTGTGAGTATTCTATTATTTATTTTTCTCATTACATTCCTGACATTTACTTGTATCAGTGTAATTATAAGCACGCGATTATTTTACTTGACATCCCAAAAAGTGGGTCCTGACAGTCACTAGAGCAAAATAAAAAATTAATCATATATGCATATCTTAATAATACATGGAATACATTTCCAGGTTATGTTTAGTGAACCTTATGCTTTACTAAGCAAAACAATAATTTGATAAGATAATAATAATATGTTTGTTATCATTATGTTTAATGTGTTTATCGTTATATAGTACATTTTTATTGATGAGTGTTTTCTATTATATTTTACCTGTATTTAATTGTAATTTGATATTACTATTATCACTGTTATTTTACCAACACTAGATTATTAAACATTAAAAAACATTTAATTTTTGTTAATACTGAATATCTATGACACTTTTAATTGTGCCATTGTTCTAATATTAGATATTATTTTTATTTTATACACACCATTTTTTCACGATTCCATTAATTTTGTGGTACTGATTAAAATTTAAAGATGACAAATGTTGCCTGTTGACGTTGTCAAGGGCTTGTAAGTCCATAGAAACGCTTCGGCTCTTGCTTAGGCATTCCTTTCTAGAGGAAAATTGGACATAGGATCAAAGAGAATTGTTTAAATTAGTTCCTTAATCTAGGGTAAAGTGGTTTAATTATGACCCTAATCAAGCCCTTTTAGATGATACGTATGAAGGGTAATTAAATTAAGTGCCTTTATTTGAAGACTTAATTAATTGAAGCCATATTTACATTATTATTTGCATAATGTTTGATAATATTATAAAACTAAATTAATTGAAGTTATAATTTATTATTACTTCATACTAATACATTTCCAGTCAATCAATTAACACTTGATCGCCAGAAGCATTCGTCTTATTTTTCACATCTATCTAGGGCGTATTATTGCGTGGTTCAAAAGGGAAATGTGGGGTATCTAAAAAAATGTAATAAGCAGACGATCCACCTACTTCTAATTTTTTGCTGCTTTAAGCCTGGACTAGTGGTCGTGGTGGTTATCTTCTTAAAATTGATATCAAGAAGACAAACCCATCAGAAAAGTGGGTTATTATTTATAGTTTAAAACAGTGCAGGTTGTTTCTACCTTGATGTATAAGACAATATTCGAACAAGTTATATCTGTCTAAATAATTTTTTTCTTATTCATTGATCTTCTAGACTTTTTTTAAATTTATAGGGACACATAAATATTGTCTTTGCGGCCAGAGCTTAAGATTGGATTTTTCTGAGAAGACTGCTTTCATGATTTTCTGATTCTTTTTCTAATTACTCACATAAGCAACTCTTTTGATATTTTTTCTTGTAATGAGTTCGAAATGTCGGGATTCAAACAGTCCCAAAAGCCGTCTCCTCCGGTGCAAGAATAATGTTTTACAACATTAGTAATATTCCATAAAGATTTTGTCAAACTTTCATTGTGAATGAAAAAAACTTGAAGCATATGCTCAGTTAATTGTAAAACAAAAATAATAATAATCATAACGCGTGTACTGTTTTTATTATTATTATTTATTTTTGTTAATCAACTTTAACATTTTACTTCCGTGCTTACCGAAGGTAACGTAACATATGTGATCCTTTTTTGCCTCTGATTTCAAAAATTCCTAATTTAATTAATTTCAGCTACCTGCGCACATAAGAATTGCTAAATTAATAATTTTATTCATGTAAAAAATCAAAACAATTTTGACACATTTAATAAAAGGGCGGAAATTGGAATAACTTTGTGAATAATTGGTTAAAGTATATCAATCATTAAAGTACTTAAACGTAAAGAAGCTTTGTGCCTCTCTAATTGCCAAATTATTTTCTCTTTGAGTTCTTTCCACAATAAGCAAGTTCTACAAATCCTATGTAGAAACTGGTAATTTTGTATGATAAAACTAAGCTTAGGTTAACAATGCAATCTACTATATTATAATAAACCAGTAATTTTTCGTTTGTTTGGGTTATTGTTCTCACATCTTGAAAATATGCATTCGTATTCGTGCTAAGGCTTATTAGAACTAAGCTAGTTTACTAAACGAGTAAACTAAATGAGATGTCTTGCGATGCTGGAACTAACTTACTGGTACTCCACTCTGGCTTCCTATATAAAGTTCCTAACGTTTGTTCCAGTCCCTAAACCGTCTTAAGAAATAATGGTATTCCTTTAGTATATTTGTAGAATATAATAGAGCAAAGGTCCCTGGAATATCTCTTATCCTGTTATAAATTCTTTAATTGGTTTAAATAAAGAAATTAAGAGGTAATCTTAATTAAATATATCTTGAATACATCATTCTTATACTTAATTACTTAATTCCTATAAATTCCTCAGGTGAAAAAATAGGGCTGCAACAAAATTCTTCCATGACTCCCTGTTCCGGGCAACCTCCTTAACCTGGTGCTATGTCCTTGATACTTGTACTAATAAAGTTAATTACCTATTTGCTTAGAATTGGATTTTAAGGGAAAAAAGTAGGTTGCATTTTTTTTTTCTTGCTATAGCTGGCTATATAGAAATATTGAAAGGCTTCTTATTCTTATTGTATTTTTTGCAACAGTTTGCATTGCTCAAGCAGTGAAGTCATATTCTACGGAGGCTGATATTTTTTGTCTTTTTAACGTTAGTTATTCAAGGTGGACCTACTATTCAAATCAATGTTTTAAACCGGCCGTGTAATAAGTGGAGAACAATTTTATCTCTTAAAAATGACGCCTTTTACAATTTGAAGGGGTGGTATCTATAGATGGAATGAGCTCCTCATTTCTCTCTCTTTTTTTCATAAAAAAATTAATATTTTTGCTTACGAGGAAAAATGTTGGTGTTGTGCAGATAGTCTTTATGGAGATCATAAATTTTGTTAATGTATCATATTATTAAATATGTAGGTATTTCTATTATTTAATTATTTTTTTCACAAAACGCCATTTAGCAAGCCTCAATATTTAAGTTTATCAGCTTCGGTGTTAAGATAAAAACTAAGTGAAAAAAAGAGTTAGAATATTATACGGTTTCAATTACTAATGTGCGACTTATTATCTATCTGCGGTGTGATTTCTTAAATCACGTTAGAGTTCCGGTTTTCCTCTATTTGAATTGAGTTGGTAAATTAGAGTGATTATATGTGAGAATGTCTCTAAATAGGAAACAAACTTACTTTGAAAGTTTATTCGACGATTTATCAGTTGACCCAACGATATAGAGTAAACAAACAAAGTGGTCCAAGACAACAAAGAAAACATTGTTGTCTTGTCTTATCTTGAAAGAGGCTTATACAGGAATAACACAAACTCAAAGTAAATTATAATTACTTTATTATCGAAGCTGCTTTGATATTAAAGTAATTTTAATTTACGTGGAGAGATAGTTTCTGTTATTCCTTTAAGGTGACTTTGATATTAAAGTAATTTTAATTTACTTGGAGAGACAGTTTGTGTTATTCCTTTAAGGTGGCTTTGATATTAAAGTCATTTTAATTTACTTAGAGAGACAGTTTGTGTTATTCCTTTAAGGTGGCTTTGATATTAAAGTCATTTTAATTTACTTAGAGAGACAGTTTGTGTTATTCCTTTGAGGTGGCTTTGATATTAAAGTAATTTTAATTTACTTGGAGAGACAGTTTGTGTTATTCCTTTAAGCTGGCTTTGATATTAAAGTAATTTTAATTTACTTGGAGAGACAGTTTGTTTTTCCTTTAAGGTGACCTCTATAGCCGCTTCTATATTTGACTTATGCAGTTTTATTAAACATTTAATTTTGTTATTTAACCTTTTAATCTTTGTATATTTACACCAATTTTGTGGAAATGGGTTAGTACTTTATGCTCTACACTCTACGAGGCTGCTCAGATCTCATCAAATAGTAATTTTAGAAAACCATACACAGAGCCCTTATAACGCCTGGTGTAAATGCACTATCGTTTTACTAAACTATTTCTTAGTACTTTTCTCTCTTTAAAAAACCATTTAAGAGTAAACTAGATACATTTCCATACTAATTTTTAAGTTTGCTCTTTTGTAAACATTATAGTTCCCTAAGCTTGTTAACCTGTAATCGTATTTAATGTCAATATTGAATCGAACAAGTCAAATAGATTACAAACATGTCATACAGATTAACCATGTTTGCGATTTTAAACACAGCTGGTCTTTAAAACAGATTTTACAATAAAAAAAAAAATTGTTTGAGACTTGAATCGTCAATAGTATAGCCAATCATTAAATTGTCATTAAAGAAAAAGGGAGGCAGACAAGAACTAGCGATCGATTCCCGCCGGCGGGGAGCACTTTTATGTGTTTCTCTTCCTTCATCTTGGAAAGAGCTTTTTTAGAATTGAAAGCGGCCTCAGTTATTACTATTTTAATGTAATTAAATTTTATATTATTTATTTATATTATTATTAATTTTTTTTTTTTTGTGATTTATTGTTATATAAATGAATTATTATAAAATTAATTATAAGAGATCGTTGTTAAACAAAGATCGTCGTAACATTAAGAAATCAGATTCGGTGCCCCTCGGAACTTTTTCTTACCAAATAATTCCTAAATGGTGGCAGATATTAAGTTGTAATAGGAGGACTCAATCTTATAAAAAGCTATAATTGGTTCGAATTTCAGCTCAATTGGCTAAATAGTTCCGAAATTATTTAGCGTTACATTTTCAAAGTGGTTGGTAGATATAATAAAAAAAGTCAGTGGAAATGTTTGTATAATAAAGAGATACACTCTTTGCAAATTATTCAGCGCCATCGGATAATTTTTCGATTTTTTTCCTTACTCAAAAAAAGTTTAATGACGTTACAAATTTGTGATTTTCCGGACACCACAACTGCATGTAAGGTCTAATTTTTTTTTTTTTACTAAGTATCAACTCTCTAGCTTAAAAACTGTTGGAGTTATGCGTGACACAAACAGACTAACTCACAGATAGACATCCAGCTAAAACCCACTCAAATCGTCTTGAAAATACCTAAAACGGATAATGCCGTTAAAATTTCAGTTTTGGATTTTTGAGTGATAACAATACTTTTCCTTTACTTAAGGAAAAGTAAGAAGTTGTTATTATGGGAAGTTTTTATTTTACATACTCCCTCATTTTTGTTTGGTGTATTAATTAAAACTTTGCTAACTTGTAACTGTAACTTACGAGTTTCTTGGCAGTTTCAATCATGTACTTCGTTACTTTTTGAGTTTGTTAAACTAAAACTTAGGGTTATTTTACTTTAAGCATATACTTTCACCACCTTTTTTTACTTTCTCATATTCGTAGTACATGTATAAAGAGGAAGTATTGTGATGGCGCGAAAATTCTATTTTGAAATTTCACTGGAGTCCAAAAAAATGGTTTTTAAACAATGTCTGTCTGTAGTCATTGCCTACGCGTGAGCCTAAACTACTGGGCCGTTTGCGATTAAATTTAGCATACTTGCTAAGAAAAATCATTCCCCAAGGCGAAATCGAGAAATAAATTTTAGCTCTAAAATTAAGGGCGCAATTCCCCCCAAAAAACTGAACATATTACGATTTTTAAAAAATCCCAAAAAGTAAACAATTACCTGTTGCTAAATGTAAAAATAAATAAATAAAATTAAATATTATGGAATTTAAATAAGGTGTCAATATCAATTTAAATTTTTGCTTCGGAAGGTAACGAAAGCTATGCGGGATCTTTTTGAAGAACGAATATTTTTTGTGTCTCCGATTTCAATAATTCCAAGACAGAAATCCGTTTCAGACATCAGGGAACATTTTTGGTTCCGTGTCTGTCTGTCACTCAATTTTTGCGAACCATAACATATCTTACACCCTACTCGTCCCATTTTAATGAAATTTAAATGGTAGGTGATAATTAGCCCATTGTTGGTCCCATATTTAGTTAGTTTTAACCTTCTGCGCCCATTTAGTTCTCTTCCACATACGCACAAAAATACATTTATTTACACCTATAAGTACTCATCTGATTGTTATGAAATTTGGATGGTTTATCGAAAGTAGCCCACAGATAGCTCTAGCTCTACTAATTTCAACCGCCTACTCATTCATGGTGTAATAATATAAGTTGTTACAGAAAATTACTTAGAATTAAAGTAATTTTTATTATTATTATTCTATTTTAGTAATTTTCTTTATTAAAAGAGTATTAAAACCTTTAACAATTTGTTATATTTAACAATGATTTACATATATTAAATGCAATCCCTTTCTTTCATGTTAAAATTATTTTAACATTAATGTATAGTTGTATACATGTTTATATATAATATTATTTTACTTAAAAAACGGGAAGGAATTTAAATTATTGCTTATTGTTTCTTGTTTTCCTATCATGTTCAGCCACCCATAACAATAAATATATATTGTAGTTGTTCCATTGATCTCCACTATTAGTATTGATCATATAACCTAATTCTAGCTTAGTACTTATGGTCTTCTAAATATTATGGTCTTATTATGAGTAATATTTATTAATGTATAGTAAATATATATGTATGTATGTATATATTTAAGGTAAAACTACTTTAGAAACAAGAATGAAAGGATAGAACTTCTCCTTGTTAAATAAATGTCGAAGCTAAATAACTTTTAATTGGGAACATGGATGTAATTATAATGCTTGGATTATAATGGTAAAACTTATCATTTCACTTCTCCCATTTCTATGTGTTTTTTATTACAATTTTCAATTATTTATATAACTTTGTTTTTAGAATTACCTCAACTAATCCCTTGATATACAACTCTAATGAGTTAATTCTTTAAATCTGTTTTGATTTGGGATTTGGGATAAAGTTCTGATGATACCTGAAATGATAAAAACCACATCGAATAAGATCTGTCAGTCGAGGGATGCCCTGCGCTCGTATATATTCAATTGCATATTTTTAAAGTCGTTAGTTTTTACATTAAATGTTTCAATTTTTTATTTGTCTGAACATGCTTATCAATAATTATTATAAGTCTTTAAAACAAATTTTCTTTACGGCACTAGCCAACCTTAAGTGGCTTATTTTAATTTCCTGATTTATTTAAGTATAGAAAAATAACGGGTAATTTATTCTTGTTCCCTAAATCATAAGCACCATATAATTATATAATTCATTAATGCTGGCGTTAAAGATAAAAAAAAAAAGATAAATTATGTCGGTGTTAGGCAGTAGTCAGAGATGGGGAAACTTTTTAATTTTAATTTTTTGTTAGCATTCGGCAAACATTGAGCCAACTTTGGGAAAGTTTGGACGTATTGTGATCGATCACAAGTAACTTGTTACAGGGGACACCTTTATTAACTAATTGCTCCGTTCAACGCTGTACAACCTCCTCCGTAATCTGTGTACACGAGTACCTAACTACATACACACACACACACACACACACATATATATATATATATATATATATATATATATATATATATATATATATATATATATATATATGTGTGTGTGTGTGTGTGTATTTGTTGGTATACACTGTGTAATAATAAATATTAATTTATCTATTCGCCTCTCCTATTATTTTTTTTTGTATTAAATTTTTTTAGACATTTTACATTTATATTTCCTGATAAGGTACGAATATAAAGGTGTCAGTAAACCTCCAGACTCAGTAGTTCAAATTTATAATTTTAAAAAAATTAGTCAAAATTATTAAACTGTTGATCGGAATAATACATTTCCTTGTTTAGTGTATAAACAAGAATGGTTCTTAGTTCACCATTGTCCTATACTGTTGATCGGAATAATATATTTCCTTGTTTAATGTATAAACTAGAATGGTTCTTAGTTTACCATTGTCCTTTTTTCATAGTTTATTTAAATCAGTTGATAATTCATTGAGTTATCAGTAAAGAACAAAGTTGTGTGACCATCCGAACTTGTTTTATTTTACATTTATTTTTTATGGGTAGCGCAAACATATTTTGGCGTAATAAAAATATTTGTCATGAGACAGGTCGTCTTGATGAGAAAGAATAGGAATCATTGTTACAGTGGGCAGTTACGTAATTGAGAATGGAATTCATATTCGTATGGTTGGAGTTCAGATGTTCCACGGCCTTGTCTGACTTGTCTTTTATCCAATAAAATACTAGTGTGTCCAATGTATCCAAGACCCAGGTGAAATGTTATAGTAAATTTGCAGACATGTGGTGTCCTTTTACGAATTCTTAATACAATTTTATTGTGATTGGAAACTGCTTATCAAAATAATTGCTATAAAAAAGTAAAAACTAACTCATATATGATTAATTCCATTTGATTTCATGTTAATTTAGTGAATTAAATTATTGTTTTCGAGCTTACTATTAACGGATGCTATGTAAACGTTTGTAGTCTCCGATTTCAAAAATTCCAAGGCAGAAATCAGTTTCAGAACCTCAGTTCAGAAAACCTCTTTTGTTTCGTGTCGGTCTGTCGCTCAATTTTTGTGAACCAACATATATCTTAAAACCTGCTCATCCGATTTCAACGAAATTTGAACTGTAGGTTATAATTAATATAAGTTTCAACCTTCTCCTTTTTTCTCTCTCTTCCAAATGCTCGTAAACATAAATTTATTTATACCTATATCTTCAAAAGTAGTCATATGATTTTTATGGAATTTTAATGGTTTGTCAAAAATAGCCCGCAGATAGCCCAAGATTAATTTCAACCGTTTGCGCTCTTTTCAATTGTTTTTTAAAATTTATACTTCATAGTCCAGGAGGTAGCGTGCAAAAAAATGTCTGACTAATATCAAGCTAGAATTTTGTATACAAGTCAGTCTTTTAGCGCCTTTTAAGAATATGTGGTTGGCTATGTTCGTCTGCGGGACATAGCTTGGCAATAGGCGTTTGAAAAAAACAAACCGTTGGAGAGCGGCCGTGTCTCACCAATTATGGTGGACAATATGATTTTCATGATTCTGAGTACAGAATTAGTTAGTAGACCGAAAATCAAGTTGATGTTAGTTTGTTCCTTGACAGGTGACCACGTTCATTTTTAGTAATATATGAATAACTAATCTATCAAGTGTAAAAATAACATCGACTTGATTTTTGGTCTACTCTCTAATTCTGTACTCAGGATCATGAAAATCATATTGTCCACCATAATTGGTGGGACATGGCCGCTCTCCACCGTTTCGTTTTTTTGAATTGCCTATAAAAGATTAACTTGAATATAAAATTCTAGCTTGATGTTAGTCAGACACTTTTTTGCACGCTATCTCCTGGACTATCAGTTCATGTAAAAAAAATCAAAACAATTTTGACAGTTTTAAAAAGCGGGAGGAAAATTAAATACTTTTGACAATGATAGGTTTTAATAGCATAAAATCATTAATGTATACGAAATTGGACGCGAGGAAGCTATGTGCCATACTAATTGGCAAACTATTTTTAAACTACTTTGCCAATTCTAGAAGTATTAACATTAGCTTTAGTATGAATTTGAAATGCATTTTATGTTTATTTAAGTGAGTTGAGTTTATTAGAAACATATTATACTGTCGTATTTACATAATGGAAATGCGACAATTTAATAACTAGGACTTATTTAACTTAAGCACATAGATTGTAGTCGACCTAGTTTGTTAGACTCTTGCTTGACAGCATTTGTTTGAGTGTAGTAAATGGAAGGCAGGAGGCAGGTTCCCTTAAAGATGCCTGATAAAAACCTTGCCTCTTAACTAAATTAGTCTTCATTACGTTTTCCGAATTCCTCCATAAATTCGCTTATCGTAAAATTAATTTAGGTCAAATTAAAGTTGTCGCTGATGGTACCTATTACGTGCGCCTACACTTTCTATTATACCTATTAAGATATCTATTATTTATTGTGCTGTAAAGCTAGTTTTTCTTGGTTCTATCAAGTATAAAAACCCACGGACTCATCATTAATCTCCCTTTCATTTCGTTCCTTATTATTCTCTTGAGTTATCTTAAACCGCGTCTTTGTTGTATTTTTCAAGCTCTTATTTTTCGTTATTTTCTTTTGTTCCTTTTTAGCAAAACTCAATTACGCCGTTTGGTTGTATTTACTCGGTTGTGTATCCAATTAGAGGCTCTTTGCTCAGGGGCTTTCTCTAACTCCCACTGCGCCGCTACTTGTGCTATTGTTTGGAAGTGTTCTTTCTCCCAACATCTTTGCAGGGCAAGGAAAGTACGAACTTTGTAAGTAACACAGATTAACACTGTCGGATCCCGACTTGCCTCCAATCAAAACTATTTTATATCTTTTCCTAGTTGATAAAACAAACCGAATCTTCCCATACTACGGAAATAATTTGATTTTCTGAAACGCCGCTTCGCTTTATCTTCATTCTAGCCCTTACCCTCTAAAAGTTACGTCAAACAAATTGATTTTTTGCGAATTTCTTTATTCAGTCTTAAACTCCAAAGCGAATTATCGCTTCCCTGAATCTATCTTATTATTTTGTTACACATTTTTTCTTTTCAGCTGTCTATCTATAATATTACTTTCTGTTACGAGCTTTTAACGATGAAACATTAGATTATATCCCCATTTTAAATTAATAGGACTGCTAACAATAATATCAGGTTTTTAGGTTTGTTTAATAGTTCAACCGCTAATTTTACTTTTGTACTTTTATTACTAACCAAGTTGTATTCTTTTAAAATTACCTTTCTTTCCGAGTTGGTAAATTAACTTCGTATTCTTTCAAAGTATAGATTTTTAATTTTGTGTTTAGCAGCTGTATTTGTTAGAAAGTATACGGGTTTTCCACAAATTGTACCCTACTCTTCATTTCTTTGTCTGAAAAAAAAAAATTATCTCAAGAAAATTTCTTGGTAAGAAAAACTTTTTCTGAGGATTAAAAAGCATTTAACTTGAGTAATGTTGAAAGAAATAATTATTTAATTTTTAATCTAATAGCTTTTATGTCAAATTATTATTTAACATAATTGCACATGTGCAATGTGGTTTAACTGTTGACCTTATAACTGTTATGTGCATCACATCTCTCTAATATTACGTTTACATGGTGTAACAATATCTGAATACTGAATACGGTATCTTTCTATGTTAACTCGCCGAATTTAATATAGTTCATCTCAAAGTTTTTTTAAATTTTTTTCAATTTCTAGTTTTGCTCATATATTTAGGTGTTTTCCATTAATAAAATAAATTATGTGCGTAAAGGAAGGAACGGTGTAATGAACTTGTGATAAAAATGTGTGACGGCATCTTATTTTCTTTTGATTTGTTTGGCGCCTTTCCATCTCTATTAGTAAAGTACCAGGGTTATTTACTACTGCACTTATAACCTATTTTTAGTTTATGCTCTTCCTACAGTGTCATTTTACTCGGCCGATAGACAGTAGTACCATAATTTATATGTATTAAACTACTCGACACCTTATCTAAATATTTATATTCACCAAATGAAACCCTCCTTCCGTTGTCACTACACTATCTAATCGTTTGTTTTTCTTGTGACAACACTCGAAACGATAGTGATATAACAGAGCGAGACTGAAATATTTTTCGTATTTTTTGTATGAGCCTTTTTATATGCATCACTATTCATTGTGTGTATTACAACAAAGCTTTTGTTTTGTTAAAAATACATTTTTCTCCCTATTGCTCACCCTATCTTATGTGTCCTGACTGATCAGAGATCAAGTTAAGTAAGCCTACCTTATCAATGTTCATCTATTTTAATAAACATTTATTCTTTTGCCTCTGTAAGATAATTAATAATTATATTCTACCTTAGCGTTAAGTGTTACCTTTTATTCTCTACAAATATAATATGAATAAGTTAATACTTATTATTTGGATAAATTTGGTTTAATGCATATTCAATAAAAAAAAATAAGTCCAAATGATAGAAATTCATCTGTGTTTGAGAAAAATAAAGATAAAGTTAGGTATCAGGTTTAAGCTTTTGATGTTAAATCTATAATAATTTTTTGAGCGATGTTAGATTCTTATCTGCTTTATTCTCTTTTATTTTTTCGGTTGTTTTCTTTTATTTTTCTCTAAAAAAAACAAACTTATTCCTTTTAAAACTTTGTTTTTAGCATCTATTTAATCCGCAGATTGAAGAGCTTGACATTTCGAAGCTGTATCATAGGGTTGTAAAGGCCCTTCTCTGAATAAGAGTAAAATGTCAGGACGCTTTTCAAACTATTGAAGGCTATGGAGAGCGAGTGTTGGCAGCAGAGCCTAGGGATTATTCAGCTCATGCGCTATTTTCTGTAAAGCTGTCAGTTGCTCGTTGTCCCTCTACTTGTCGGATCTGTGAATTAGTTCTCCGGGTTGGACTTCCCATTTGAATAAATTTCTTGATAGATGACTTGTTTATTTTTAGTTTAAAATAATAATTATTATAATCAATTAAAGGAAGGTAAGGGATCTCTAATTAGATATTATTTCTCTTAAATTTTATTCATTCTTTTTATTTATAATTTAATTTCTCTATAATTAAACTCTTTTTCGAAAAAAAGTATCAAAACTTTTGTTAATATCGTTTTTTTTTTAAATCTATATTTGTTCTTTATTCTTTGCAATTATAATGCATTGAAGGGATTTTTAGTTTTAGTCCAGGAGCATGCTCAAATGTGACTGACTAATATCAAGCTAGAATTATGTGTAGTTAATCTTTTGGTGCTCTTTAATGATATGTTGTCAGCCAAGTACGTTTGTAGGACATAGCTTGGCCATAAAAGACGGTCCAGCGGAGAGAAGCCATGTCCCGCTCGAATTAGTTAGTTAGTAGACCAAAAATTGAGTTGATGTTAGTTTGTCACTAGCTATATGATCACTTTGATTTGAAGAAATATTTGACTAACTAACCTATCAAGGGACAAAACAACATCAACTTGATTTTTGGTCTACTTCATTTTGTACTCAGGATCATGAAAATCACTTTTTCCTCCAAAATAAAAGTGATTTGGCTGCTCTTCACCGAAGGCTAACTTATCCACCATCCTGTAGACTAACTTATCCACTATCCTGTAGACTAACTTATCCCCTCCACGTATTCTTATAGGGCACCAAAAGAGTAACATATAAACAAAATTCTAGCTTGATGTTAGTCTCTTGTATGCAATTTATCTGATCGATTATTATTATAATAATAAGAAAATAACTTTCTGATTCAGTGTTATATTCGTATTTATTTTCTAAAGCTTAAAGTCTGTGTGGTACTAAAAATATAAATACTATATATTTTGAATTATATATTTATAATTTGAAAGCGGTAACTCCTTGTAAAATAATTGTTTTAATAACTCTTCTGAAAATGGGATTAGATACGTGCACTTTTTAATCGTGAGAATGTTTATAAAGAAAAGAAAATTAAAACTTCTTCATCATTATCAATCTTGTTGATGTTGCTTGTAATTACTTTTTTCCTATATTTAATATCGTCTACTTTTTCGAAATTCTTTTTGAATGAAAGATGACCTTTATATAGGGCAAATGTAGAGCAACAAATCTTTTTTAAAGGCCTTATATTTTCTTAGTTTTTTTTTACATTTAGCAGTCTCCTTTCACCTAGATGTTATATTTGAGAGTATGCTTCAGTTGAGTTGGCGCACGCATTGTATTATACCTCTCAGGCTGCCGACCGGAGCCTAAGGTTCCAGCACTTAGAGAATTCTTTTTAAGAAGCAGCTTTTTCTTTTCCATAGTCTTCATCTGCCTTTCCATAAATATGCATGAGTGAATGAGTATATTATTTCTTATCCGCCTAACAGCCGTTTATGTTAGATTTTTTTTTTTTTTTTTTTTTTTTTTTTTTATTCTGCATTTTTAATCTCCAAATATATTAATTTATTTTTAAAAACAATGAATTTCTTCTAGTTGAAGATACCTGTACACTTTTAATTTTTTGTTTTATTTAAATAATATACCTAAACATATTTGTCAATCATGTATATGGAATACCTATATACTTGATTATAATAATTATAAATAAATGAAAATTTATAATAAATATAAATCTTGAAACGTATAGCTAAATTCTATAAGTTTTATTGTTATAATTTTTTTTTTTTTTTTTTTCTATTTATTACACATAAATGGAATGGGGATAAGGAATAATTAAAAGTGCTGAAGCAGGTTTCTAATAAATAGGGGTTTCCTTCCTTTTTTTAATACCAGTGTTTATTTACAATAGTAAATGTAATAAAACTATTTTTTTTTTAACCATACAATAGATATTATTTTTATATAATGCAATAAGGTTTCTCAGAACCATTTTTTTTTTTAATTTCTTGGGGCCGATTTATTTATTTCCAAGCTTTATTTTAAACTTTTATTAACAAAAACAATTTATTTATGAAGTTCCTAAACATTTTTATTATATTAAATCTGATGTGCCATTGGACTACTTTACACTCATGACTTAAAATTAATAAGTGTATTTAAAAGTAAAAGAAATTGTGGTATAATAGACTTTTAAAAGTGTGGTGATTTCTGAGAGTGTATAGCTTATTTATATCTAAGAGATTTTAATGCTAACATATTATTGAAAAATAAAATAAAACTACTATTCCTCTAGCACTTCTGCGATAAACTAGTGGACATTTTTCTTGACGTAATACTATGGACTTAAAGGATGTCATGTATCGAATGAAATCCTTCTATATCTGTACTCATTCTTATACCAAGAGCAAAACAAATGGCCTACATGTAGGCACGACCCCTTCTGTTGACATATTAGGAGTTATATGTAGTACTTCCAACGCTTTTTCTTCTTAAAATATATACTTACTCTACCTTTTCTATATTGTAAAATGTTTTAGTTCATTAATTAGCCACACGTATTTTTATATTCTTAGGGATTATATTACTGAAATTTAAATTCATTTTACCTTTTATATTATTCGGTCTGTTTTGGGTTGAAAATAAATTCTTTTTCCCCCTTTTTTAAATATATCAAAATTGTTTCGATATTTTACTTGAATATAAGTATCAATTTAGCACAATATAATAAGCGAAGACTGTTTGAATTAATCTGGGACTACTTTTTACACACTATCCACATTTCTTAAAAAGCAGATAAGTATTTTTGAAGATATAAGTGTAAATGTGTTCGCTCATGTTTGCTCTTGTAACAAATAGAAACTTTTATGGGACCATCATAGGCTCTAATCCAAATTTCATTAAAATCAGACAAGTAGATTTTATGATATGTTATTTCGCAAAAATTGTGGACAGACTGAGTCGTTTGGCACATTTTCGTCCCCGGCACTTTTGCCGGTACAATGGAATGAGACCTGTCAAACAGACTCGAACAGAGACTTGATAAACAGACTCGGGACCAAAAATGTCCCCTGATGTCTTAAACGAATTTCTGTCTTGAAATTTTAAACTCGGAGAGACATAAAAAAAATGTTCGTTCTTCTGAACGATCACATAGCTTTCGTTACCTTCGGTAAGCCTGGAAGCAAAAATATTTTGTTAAAGACAACTTACTATTATTTCTTTGTATAAAAGATATTAACTGAATTTATTATTTAGCTCTTTACATCGCGCCCTTTGAAAATAAATTATCACAATTCGAGTTTACTATCATTAAATAATAAAATACCTTCGTTTGAAGTTCAAGACACGATGGCTTGTAGAATATTTGAGTAAATTCTTTTAATGTAACGTCGATAAATGTTGATGAAGCCCTGGAATGACAAAGGAACCAACAAACTGCCACTCTATAATACCAATTTTTTTATCTCGTATATATATATGATTGGATGTGAGGAAGCTATGTGCTACACTAATTGGCAGTCTATTTTATTTTATAAATAACTTTCTATTTAATATTTATGTTATGAAACCAAGCCTACAACATGCGCCACATACTGCACACCACTGCATAAAAATTAAATGACTTATTTAGTTTTTGCATATAAAGTCGGACCTGTGGCGACATGGATACATATACAGAGAGAGGCCTAAAGCTAAAGCCGGTTTTCGTAGTATATGGAATATAAGAATCCAACAATTTCCCAATTCTGATCAATGAACAGACTAACAGACTAAACTTAAATTCTATTTATTTAGATTAAATTTAAGTTTAGCCCACTTGTTCTATGGGTTGGCCTCTCTAGAACAGATGGAGTAAAGTAAGAAGATTTGTAATGCAGATTCAAGTGAATTCTTTACTGAGATTAATGCCTTCGCCGTCGTCCTTAGTCGCCCTTTTGAATCCTGTGTTTTCTTGTGCAAATTCCTCTTGTATTTCTCTCTTTCTTCCTCTAAAGCCCATCTATCTCGTTTTAGTAGAAACTATTTTAACTCTTGGACCCTAAAACAAACATTAATATTATAAGGGATGGTAGGAAAAGCTCTAAGAAAAGAAAACCAATAAAGTTTAGGGCTATTGGAGAGGCGGTAAAATTGCAAAGAAATTGACGGAAAAGAGTAAGAAGAGGTTCAAATTAAGTGAGGTAAATGGTCTGACATTAGACGAATTTTCTCTCCAAGTTTCTTTTTCTGCTTTATTTCCCTTCAGAATTCTGGATTTGTTCCGATTTATTGTTTTTATTTGCTGTTGATCTCTTTGTCATTTTTATCCCAAAACTTTTTAATTTTTCCAGTTTTCCCTTTTATTGTACTTTATACATTATTATAGTAATCAAAATTTGCTTTAATGTGTATATATTTTAATGTAACTTTATACATTTATTGATTTTAAATAAATTCATTTTTACTTCCGAACTTACCGAAGGTAACGAAAGCTATGTGATCGTTTTGAAGAACAAATATTTTTGTGTCTCCGATTTCAAAAGTCCAAAGACAAAAATCCGTTTCAGACATAATTTTTGGTATTGTGTCTGTCGGTCGGTCTGCTCAATTTTTGCGAATTAACATATCTTAAAAACTACTCATCTGAAATTATTGAAATTTGGATGGTAGGTCAAAATTGGCCTATTGTTGGTTCTATATAAGTTTCATACATTTATTTACACCTACATCTTAAATACCACTCATCTGATTTTTATAAAATTTGGATGGTTTGTCGAAAATAGCCCGCAGAAGCACCAGATTAATTTCAACCTCTCCGCTCTTTTAATATTCCTAAATTAATAATTCTTGTAAAAAAATCAAAACAATTTTGACAAATTTAAAAACCTAGGGTAAAATTAAATAAATTTTACAATAATAGTTTGTAAAAGCATAAAATCATTAAAGTCTAAGAAATAGGAAGCGAGGAAGGTATGTGCCACACTAATTAGCAGACTATTTTATTCAATGTTTAAATTGTACTCTAGAGCCTAGGGTGTAAAAGTTATTATTTATGTATTTCAAAAGAGGACTCATACCTTTATGAGTCCTTGATGATCGATTCAGTATAAAAAATAAAGCGGTACCTTTTCTGTTTTAGAACACACTGACTGATGTGTAAGTATTGCTTTGGCGTTTTATCTGGTTTGCGACATGCGATCCTTAGAGACGCCCCCTTATACCTTCTTCCTCTACCTCATTTATTTTGCCTTTCCTCCAAACCAAAACAACGTACTCAGTAAATCAAGCTTTAACATTCTTGCGAAACACAATTTTGTAGAGTATGGTCTTCTCTTTTATACCATTTAAATATACAGCACATACACACTTACACACACACACGCATATATATATATATATATATATATATATATATATATATATATATATATATATATATATATATATATATATATATATGCAGATTAAAAATCCTTTTATAATAAATGTTTATGTCATAGTGAATTTTCAAATTTCAAGACTCTAGATCTAGTGGTTCTCAAGATATTTTAATCTCAACAATTACTTATGAAAATTTGCCGTTGTTAATTAAAATGGGTGATAATAAAAAACCTTGCTCAGTGGTAGTCTAAATAAAGAAAGAAATTACTATAGGTTTGTTCCAACCAAGCAGTGTGCCGTCCGCGGAATTGTCATAGTCATGGGCATACGCATTGGATAAAAGCCGTTCCAACCCCGACTTGTGACAGTGTTTCGTACCATCCTCCAAACTGTTCCAACCACACTGGGATTGTTTTCGAACCGTTCACTGTGCGATCTAAACGATCCTCTGACAATACCAATCACTGGTTTGTATGACTTGCGTAGTTATGTCAATCGTCACGCACATGTCAACAGGAAGGTTCCCTAACTGTTAGGTTTCCTTGAACGTTTTTAATACGGTGCGAACTATAGTCCTAAATAGTTCGAACCTGACATGATTTTATTGCAGTGCGATATGAGCATATGCGTACCTGTCCTAAACGATTCCCGATCGATCCGGGGGATCCAAAGGATGCTGGACGGTACAAATAGGGGGGTTGGCACAAACCATATCTAGTTTGGCTATTCCAGTGTCCTCGATTTTCGAGATATTGTGATGAATACATTATTAAGGGGACTTTGCTTCAATTTTTTAATTATAAAGTCAGATTGCTCAATCCCTTTATAGAACATGTCTATGTCATAAGAAGTAACTTATTTCCAAATTTCTGTTCTATACTATATTATAGAAGTCCTTTCATAGCAGGGTTTACTTGATTAAAGGAAGCTTTCTAGCAAAATTTGAGATTCTAGAATAAACTGTTTTTGAGATGTAGTGAATATTACGTGATTAGGATTAGGAATTTGGCCTTAAAAGTAGCACATAAATAGTGAAAATGTGTGAGTATTAGGGGATAAAACTATAGAGTATTTTTTTACTAGGGATTTAAATTTGTAGATACCTCAAAAATAAGTGCCTGTATGGCTATATAGAACATCCACCCACATTGAAATTTATATATATATAGCTTGATCATTTTTTTCTAAAATAAGATTAAATAATTAAGATATCTTAATTTATCTTATTTCGGCACTTTTTTACTTTAGCACCCTCCTTGGTTCTAAACAATAGTCTGCCCTACAAAAGTCACAAAGCTTTGTGTGTTTGTCTCCCCTAGACATCGAGACTCCTGGGGAAGTTTTATATTTATATTTAATATTCCTTTATCTCAATAGTTGATTAGACTAAGGGATATGATCACAAATATGTACACTAGAGTGATATTCCTTTGTCCCAAGGTACATTGGAATAAATATCCCTTCGTCTTAATAGTAATTTAGACTAAGGAATATTATGCTACTCGGTATAATGTTCCTTTGTCTAAATAACTATTAACATAAAGGCAAGGGATATATGAGGGGTGCTAAAGTATAAGAGTACCCTTATTTCTATTATATAAATAAATATTTAAAAAAAAAAAAACATGAGTATTGATTCAAACCTACGTCAGAGCTTATAATAAAGATTAAATAGTGGAGAAGTTGAATTAATTTATTAATATTAACCAAAATATGTAGATAATACACTTATACCCTTAAATCGTTTGGTTTGGAGTTGTGAATGAACATTTTTCTACAATTTTTATATTCATAATATTATGTAAATAATTAAATTAATTTCCTTATTATTAAAAAAAAAACTGCAGTATTGTGTTATGTGTTATATGGTGATACTTTAGTTTGATAAAAATACCTGGGGCTAACATTATTTTATTGTTACTAAAAAAAATATAAGAAACCTTCCTTTTTTTTTACTTTTTCATAATCTTAGTCGAGATAGAGAGGAGGTATTATGATGGTGCGAACATTTTGTTAAGGTCGTTCCCCTGCCATCAAGGTAAATGTGTAATTTCGTTGCTAGTTAGTCCAGTTTTGAAAGTTTCATACAAACTGGAGGAGAAGAGTATAGACTGACAGACGCTAAGTATCGATTTGTGGTCTGGCTTATACGGGCGCCATGGAGCTCGTAGGGTCGATATCAGTTAGGTACCGGGGTGGGCTAAGGGGGAGACTAGGGGAAGCAAAGACACGTGGCCTACTAGGCACTGACTGCAGCTGCAAGACGAGACAGCGTTGACTAGTTGAAACACTCGCTGTATTCGCTTACTAAAATCGTGGCTTACTGCCGACGAAGGTGAAGGTCCCATTAATAAAGACCCTCATTACTGTATAATCTGGATATCTAAAAGTGGTTATTATGCTCTCCCCCCATACTAACACTTTCAAGCGGTCATCAATATCGATATCCCTATAAAAACTCGATATTTATCTATTATCAGCTGATAACAATAAGGTGATATTTCCTTCAATTGTTCCTTATTTTTTTATAAATATACTTTAATTTTTGTTGTTGACCTTATTACTTTACTTTAACTAAATAATGGCAATAACGCCGTTATTAAACATATTACAGTTCCTAGACAACAAAAAGAAATCTTGTACAAAACAAAGTCGTCTTCTAAAGCAGTCACATAAGATTTGGCTCTTACATATTTGATATTTTAAATAATTTTTCTTTACTTTTATTTCAAAATGATTTCAGATGAGTATATACTATAATAAGTAGTAGATAAGTGCTGCAAGTGAAAGATTACTTTAGTTCTGGCTAAGCTCACTAGGGAGGTTTAGTAAGGGGGGGGGGGGGGATAATTAACCACTTTCAAATCGGATTGTTCCCTGTACCTTCCTTACTCTGAGGGAAGACCTGATTACGTTTCTCTGTAGCCTCATTATGACGTCTTATGTGTTTTCTGTGAACAAATATGTAAAACCTTAGTAACGGAAAGTAAAGTCCAGTTAAATATTTTCATTCTATGTAATAACCATTGTTTCGGAACTTTTAAGAAAGTAAAACGACGAAAAGGAATAGTTAAAATAAAAATAAGAAATGTTGTATCTCAGTGAGGATTTCTGGTCCAAGAACGTTCCGTGGAAAAATACTCGTGCTTTAAAGAAGCTTAACTATAGACTGAAAAACGAATTGTTTCCTTTTAATGGCTTCATGCCAAGGACTCGTGCCTTGAAAACTTTTAATACGAATCAGCCCATTAGTTCCATTTCCACTCGATTGTATTAACTATTGGCGCACTCGTAACTTTCCTCCCTTCCTAACTGCAATCAGTTGACCTGGGTCTTTTGATATATCGAATTTAATAGATTATAAATTGGTTTATTTTAAGTTAAAAGCTGCTTTCAAATCTTACACAAAATTGGATAAGTTTAATAATGATTAAATTATACGAGAATATTAAAAAATGATTGTGTTCAAACAATTTAAATTCAAATCCCCCATTTAAGGAATTATTTTCACATTGAAATAAATTATGAAGGGTATCCAAAAATATTAGAAAATAATAAATCATAACTTATAAATGTATGTATAATAGGGTGGGTCGAAAAAACACTTTTTTCGAGATCGTAACCACCGTACCTCTAAAAACTTGCCATTTCATGAGAAAACCCCGAGGAAAAAATTTGAGCCAAATCGGGCCCCCCCTAGGTCTCCCGCTGGGGGGTCAAAGTTTTAAAATTTTTGAAAAAACACGATTTAAACTCATTTTTTGGGCTTTTTTACTATGTTAGTCATTTGTAATCTATGTTTAAGGCATGTTTCTATAATCTACAATTGTTTCTGTATAAGAAAATGCCTTTATGTGATAAAAAATAAATAATACGATGTAACATAACAAATTACATATATAATAATTATGGTAAAAACCCAAAACGTCAAATTAAACTATTTTTCAATTTTAGGTTGCCTCTCCTAGCTTATTTTTGACTTATAATGCTACAAATAAAAAACAATTATCAGAACTTACCACAAGAAGGTATTTGCAATTCGAGCTCCACCTAATAACCCCCCCCCCCCCACCCCCCTATTTTTATTGAAAAGTTAAATGTTGAACTTTCAATTAGTGCTAATTAAATTTGAGAATTTTATCATTATATACAAATGATAACACACTATTTGTTTTAAACTACTATAGCCATATATACAATACTAATATTTTACTTTTATATTATACAAATTAATACTTAAATTTTAACGAAGTTATATACAAATTAAAAATAATATGTCTGATTAAATTTTTTATAATCTAAACGGAAAAATCTTTATTACTCTCGAATTTAGGCATTTTTCCCCTATTGTTTAATGTCAATCAAAAATGTGATCAAAGTTTGGTTAAAAGCCTCAATTCAATACAGAATCAAATGGGATTAATCGTATATTAAAGTATCATAAAGAATACAAACAGTTGAAGAAATGTGCTTTGAAAAAAATAAAAAAATACATTCAATGTGGTTAATGATAAATAAAAATAATTCATTGAAGAATCGAAGAAATTATTTTGTAAGTATATGTTCCTGCAAATATAAGGATTTTTCTCGTTGTAATTGCAGTAAGGAGAAAAGAGTGCCTTTAAATGAGCGTGCTTTTTTAACATATCAGAGCACATCATGAAGTATGGTCATGGGAATAATTGATGGAAGGACTTCAAATCATTGATAAAAGAGCTTTAAGAAATGAGGGAGATCTCACAACAGTTAGAGCAAAAGTCGAGGAAAATCTAGATGACACAGGAAGACCGCTTACTTCATCTGAAACTACAGAAACAAGTGCCACTGATTCAGAGTTTGAGGTAAATATCCGGCAAATAAGTAACCAAATGAGAATACCTCTTCACTCTTCCGACTCTGGCAGAGGTCACTGTAAGAACGGGTGTTTCTAACAGAGCAGCTGCGATGATAGCCTCCGCTAATCTTGCTGACGCAGGCATTTTAGATTCTTCACCATCATGTGTGATAGATCACAGTAAAGTTCGCAGGGAGAAGCAAGTCAAATATATTGAATAAAACAAATCGAAGGAAAAAAAAAATACTTTGAACGGACTATATTTAGATGGCACAAAGGGCGAAACAGTGGAACTCACAAAGAAAGGTACAAAGATCCATAAAACAATTGAGAAAGAGGAAAATTTTGTGCTCCTCCAAGAACCAGGATCTAAATATTTGGACTTGGTAACTCCGTTAAGTGGAACTGCTGAACGTTCAGTGTCTTCAATCTTTAATTGTTTAAAAGAAAAAATATTGAATGTTCAGATTTGTTGGTATTTGGCTGCGATGGAACCAATTTAAATACTGGAATAAGAAGAGGTGCCATAAGACTTGCAGAATGCAGACTAGGAAGATCTCTACAGTGGTCAATATGCCAACTTCATAGCAATGAGTTGCCACTTCGGCATTTAATACAGCATTTGGATGGCAAGACTAAAGATCCATGTATGTATTCTGGGCCAATAGATATAGATATTGAAGTTAGAAAGTATGGATGGAATAAAGTTCTGACTGCATGTAACAAGAATTTTGAAAACAAAGAGACATCAAAATTCCTAAAATTAATTTTGATGCCTCAAACTACGTTAATATGATTGACTGGAGCATTATAAAAGTGACTGAACCACCGCTCACATGAGTCATTTTCTACAGATGAGGTCACAGCAGCAGTATTAGACGGTCGAATCCCTCAAACTAATTTAAATTATCCTAGTCATACTCAGGCTGTTGAGCGCTGTGTAAAGCTGGTTACAAAAGCTTCCAATGACAATCATAAAACAGAGGATCGTTATTTCTAATTCTCCAGACATTGAACAATAGGGGAAAAAATTCCTAAATTCGAGAGTAAAAAAGATTTTTCCGTTAAGATTATAGAAAAAAAAATCAGACATATTATTTTAATTTTGTAATTATAACTTGTATAATATATAAGTTATGTATTTTCCAAAATCAGAGGAGGGGGGGTTATTAGGTGGAGCTCGAATTGCAAATACCTTCTTGTGGTAAGTTCTGATAATTGTTTTTGATTTGTAGCATTATAGTTCAAAAATAAGCTAGGAGAGGCAACCTAAGATTGAAAAATAGTTTAATTTGACGTTTTGGGTTTTTACCATAATTATTATATATGTAATTTGTTATGTTACATCGTATTATTTATTTTTTATCACATAAAGGCATTTTCTTATACAGAAACAATTGTAGATTATAGAAACATGCCTTAAACATAGATTAAAAATGACTATCATAGTAAAAAAGCACAAAAAATTAGTTTAAATCGTGTTTTTTCAAAAATTTCCAAACTTTGACCCCCCAGCGGGAGACCTAGGGGGGGCCCGATTTGGCTCAAATTTTTTCCTCGGGGTTTTCTCATGAAATGGCAAGTTTTTAGAGGTACGGTGGTTACGATCTCGAAAAAAGTGTTTTTTGACCCGCCCTAATGTATAACCTCTACCTAATTATATTTTCTGATTTTAAATTAATTTTGTTTATAATTTTACTTATAATGCTTTTATTTTTATCCTTTATAATTATGTGAATTTTGTAATATACCGTTAAATTGATGTTTCCTCCTCGAATGATAATATTGATTAATGAAGTATATAGTAATTATGAGATAATGATGAACAGTAAGGTAACTTTTAAGGTGATTAGAAGCAATACCGTATCCCTTTTAAAGTCTGGCTTTCTCTTCTATATGGGCAAAAACTTTTTTTATAAAAACTTACATCTTAAAAAGTACTTATCCGAAATTAATGCTTTGCAAAAATAACCCACAAAATATTGAATGAAATTAAGTATGATCCATTGGGAATCGAAACAGGTATTAAGTTCCACATTTTAAATTCTTATTTGACCATTCTTTAAAACTTTAAATTATAGGACGCGAGTAAGCTATGAACCACACTAATTGGCAGACTCCTTTACGTTGATATAATTATGTATTATGTTTATTTGTTTCTTCTATAGTCAACCAGTTATTTTTAATAAACTTATTGCTTTTATATATTGTGATTACAGACATAATTACTAATATATATTTATGTCTCATATAGTAAGCAGATGAATGCTTTCCCCAGATTTAGAATCAGACCTAGCGTTCACTGAACCAGATCCAGTGGAACACTGGTTTAATTCTAATTACATGTTACTGTATAACTAGCATTCTCCTTCATTTATTGGTGGAATGAGTATACCTATCGTATGTAGACATTTTTATTTTAGCTTAAAAAAAAAAAAAAAAACTAGACGTAGTCAATTTGGGTTTTATTGAAAAATGTTGACCTCAGTAAAGAATTAGTATAATATAGCTGAAGCTAATCTTTACTCTATTTTCACTTTTTTTCGTTCAATTACAAATGGTTTAATTTAACCCAGTATATTTCATTATCTAATAATAATTTGTCATATTTAAAAATAATAATTAAAAAAGAAAATACAAATTGGTGAATTAATTCTTTAATTAAGTTCCATGTTAGCGCAACCCCTTTTGTAAACCCCTTATAAAGGTACCTCAGCCAAATGCTGATTTGTAATATAATTGAATATAATTGAATTCAGAATTATTTTTACGTATTGTAACACACTATAAGGTTAATAAATGTTGAATGTGTTGGGTCAGTAAGGGGTGAAATAAAAGGGTAGAACTACTTCATTCAACATACAGCAGTACTAACAGGGGACCACATCAACATAATATATATAAATAGGTTAATAAAGGTTATTAAGGTTGATTGATTAATTAAAATTGAAAATTAAAACATACCCGCTGTACAGTTGTTACTTAAACTAAAATAGCTTTTTCACTATAGATCTTTATAGGTAAATGTTCCTTATGTTGTTCAGTATATGATCGTGGAACTAAAATATGTAAATCATTCTTATTCATCTACCTCAGATGTATTTAATATCAATTCGCTTTTAAATTGCATTTTTTATAGAGAATGCTTGATTAGATTATTTCTTTAGTTAGTTAACAAAAGTGGGTTAAAAAAAAAAATGTTTAATGTGGTTGTATTTCATAATCTCAAGCTGCAGAAAAATGCAATAAATAAATCATAAAATATTAGGATAGATTTTCGTGCTTAAGTAACGAAGAAACCAAGTCGCTATCTACTTTATTTTTAGGGTTCATACGACGAGGAACGGGAGCTAAGAAATTTCATTTGATACACTTCTCAGGTCTTAGAGTCATTCATCTTCTTAGCCTCCGACCTTACGTGTCATCATTTATTTAGTTATTTTCTTTTTCAGTCTCTTGATGGTCTCTACTGCATCCTCAATATATATATATATATATATATATATATATATATATATATATATATATATATATATATATATATATATATATATATATATGATATAGTGTCCCATTTAATCTAAAAATATAAACTTTGTTAAGGCAAAAAAGTCCCTGTAATATATACTATGTATTGTCTTGCGCGATTTCATTTTGGTGCTATGCTTTTTTGTAATTTTTGAAAATAACACGTGTTTTCCACCAAATAAGCGTATATCTGCTGAAATACTAAACCTAGAGGAATAAAAAAAAAGTAAAAAGATTGTGGAGCGTAATTCTTAAGAAGTAATTTTACCAGGAAAAAATACCAGAAAATTAGCCCATTTATTAAGCTTTAAAATTATACCAAAGGCACCTAAATGAGTCAATTAGAAGTTGGTCAAAATCTGGCTTTAATAAAAAATGCATGATTAGAATGTAGCTAAGGCAGGGGCTGGGAGAGTGTAAACTGCCTAACTTCATTATTATTTACGCTCTCCCTGCCCTATCTGAGCTACATTCAAATCATGTTTTTATCCTTCCTTTTTTTACTTTTCCTCACTACCTATAGTAAGAAAAGTATTGTTTTAACCAAAAAAATATTTTCGAGATTTAAACGGAATCATCCTCATATATATATCCGTTTTGGGTGTTTTTAAGACCTCCTGAGTGGTTTTCATCATGACGTCTGTATGTATGTATGTATATGTGTATGTATGTGTGTCATCGTAGCGCCCAAGGTGTTTAACCTAGAGAGTTGAAACTTGGCAGAAAAATCAGTCCTTACCTGTAGTGGTGCCTCCCAGAAAATCAACTTTTTCCGCCATCTTGAACCCATTTTGCTGAGTCAGCAAAAATTTAAAAAAATTGTAATAAATCGAAAATGGTCCTGATGGAGTTGAAATTTGGCTCGAATGTACCTCTGTATGATAAAAGCCCACCAAATATCATTTTGATATTGGCTGCCATTTTGAAGTTATCAATTTTTGAATTTATAAACTTTGACGGTTAATAGTAAATGGGTTTTTGACTTATAGCATATCGTTGGAACCGGAAGAAATTACAAGTATATAAAACCCCGATGAAATGGCATTAATTAGTTTAAAAGTTATAAGCGAATATAATTATTTATTAGTGCGATAATTTTGATGACGTCAAAGTTTGTTTACATCTGTCAAAATACCGCCGAACTTCAAATAATTAAATAAAATATAGGTATTAAAAATAAGGGTTTTTTCAAAGAATGATAATAAATCAGTTAGTTCAGAACGGTCACCCATCCAAGTACTGACCACGTCCAATGCTGCTTCCTCCTGCTACGAAGCAGCAGGAGAGGCCACTTTAGTGGCCTCTGAAGTGAGAAAAAGTTCCGAGGTACCTGATTTTTTGTCTTGGCGGTTTCAAATTAATTACACACCATACGTTTTTTTATTATAGTCAATTTTTACCCAACTTTTAATTGACAAATTTATAATGTTCCTAGTATATCTATGAAAATTGGCTGTAAGTGTTTAGTTCCTAGTATAATTTTAAAGCTTAATATATGCGCTAAGTTTCCTGAATTTGTTATTGTCCTGTTGAAATTACTTCTTATGTACTACACTCCTCATTTTTTCTTCTTAAAAAATAATTTTTAACATTGTACCTCTAAAAAGTGAATAAAGATTTATTTTAAAGGTTATAAATTATCTTTCTCTATCCTTTATAAAAAAAAATAGGTTTTTTAATATCGTACCTCATTTATTGTATTTCAGCAGATATAGGCAGATTGTTTTGTTTTTTTTTGTTTTTTTTGAAAATTCGTGTTATTTTTAAAAATTAACCAAGCTCTGAAATAAAGCCGCGCAAGGCCATAATAAAATATAGACTATTCTTTGCCATATTTTGGGTCCCCCAATCACATTTTTTTTTTTTTAGATTAAACCTGTTACACCCTATTTGCTTCCTATATGAAGGTTAGGTTTTTAGAAAGATTGGAGAATTAAGGTTAGAGTTACCCAACATTTATTTTATCTTGAGTTTGAACCCAACATGACTCTAACAATCTAACAAAATAAAATATGGTCTTAAGTTCGCTGTGGTCCAACCAAACCACGTGACCATCCTTATTTTAGAAGCCTTAAATTGGTTTAAGAAAGAAAAAATACCGGTGTAACGTGGTTCCAGACCTACCCTGAAGGTGTTTTTACTCGTTTCAATTCCCTTAGTAATATAAAACTCAGTACCATTTAGAGTTTAAACCTTTACAAGATTTACTTCGACTCTACCTCACAATTTACTCCGTGTCTAGCAAGTTAATTTACTCATTTCGAGAGGAAAACCCCGTGGAAAAATTATGTGGAGCCAGAAATCCGGGTGTCCGTTTCAGATTTATGTTTCTTTTCCTTACATTTTATCCCCTCTTAGATTCTTCTTCTTTTCCTTAGAATGCCTGTGAAAAAAATAAAATGTTATATCAAGAATCTTATTTACTTATTTAAAAGTATCGTGTTATAGTTTTATTTGGTTGAATGTATTGCCTACTTTGCCAAAATTAGTAATTCACGGATAAATTTCTTCAATTTGTCTTATTACAATTTATTTTCTTTTTGCCATTACATAGGAAAATGAGCCTGAAATGTTTATTAAACTTACCTACTTATTTCTACTTTTAGTTTTCTTAATTAAAAATGGGATTGAGAATTATAGATTATAGATGTAAAGATAATCTATATCCCTTATATTTCTCTATTCAACTCACATCTCCAGTCTTGTTGGGTACCCCTGTTTAGAAAAGAAACAATTTACTACACAAATCATATCAGCGCCGATTCAGCCCCGCAACATTGAGTCCCATTGTCTGATAAGATCTGGAGGTCAATTCTGTAACTTTTTTGACATATATCCAAATTAGACTTAAAATAAACTGGGATATTTATCATATTGATTGTTTTATATGATGTAGTGAATCTGTAAAGTGATGCCAGCGCTATTAGTGGCCAAATCCAAGTACCGAATTACGTCGAGATTTAGTGATAAAGATAACAGTGCCAAACCTCCTTTAACTATTTGATAATTATTTATTTTATTTATTTCTTTCACATTTCGTTAAAAATGTAGAATATTTATAGTTATAAATTATTACATGTTATACTTATGAAATTGAACGTAACTATATAATGAATAAAAATGGAAGTATTTTATTAACAAAAAGCACTACATTATTACAATCGAATTAGAAATATAAAAAAATATATTAAGCGGTAAAATACCCTTTACAAATGATAACTCCAATAAATGTTATTTCAGTACGAAAACGAAAATTAAAAAAAAGCAAATAATGGAGTGACTTGTTTTGATTTTTACTTTGATCTTTGATTTAAATATGAATACATGACCTGACATGGATATATCAACAACAATTTTGAGTTTTAATATATCACACACTAAATATCAACTTTCTTTTTATTTTACGTTCACATGCTGCGCACGCATCTTCATAACAAATTTTGTTATATATAGTCCAGTCAAATTAGGAAAAATAAAAACATTAAATCATATAGTTCTGGAAAAAAGCTTAAAATGATCGGAAGACCCTACAGTCTAACATACTAAAAGTCCCCGAGGGTGGGGGGTGAGCCCCCCCTACAATTGAGGGGTTTAGGTGCCAATTTTGGGTTTTTCACAAATATCTCGTAAAGTATTACCTTTAGGCGAATTGTAGTTATGTATAAATTTGTTCTACATTACATTTATAACAAAAATAGTCCTTTTCATTTTTTTTCTAACTACAACCGTTTTCGAGATAAATGCGTTCAAAATTTAAACAATTTAGCACTTGAAGGAAATAGGGGGGAAACTGGATTTCTCATTCATACTTTACTAGCTTAAATTAAGCGGTATTCATTATTCTTTCACATGCTTTTCAATACTTCCCTCTCCCCAAGATTTATAGCTTGATATCCCCCCCCCCCCCCCCCGGTGAGTATAACCCCCAGCCCCCCCCCCCCCCCAAGATGTCCAGACAAATTAGGATATAACTTTGCAAAAAATCCCATAGTTTTGAAATTTGGCTTAAAATGTTCGTATGACTTTCCTGTCTAACATGCTAATAGTCCCCTCCGGGTGGGGGGGGGGGGGGAGAAACTCGCTTCCTCACGGAGCCAATTGCTGCTTTTTTTTGCTCTTTACCAAATATCTCGAAAAGTATTGACAGTAGGCCAATTAAGGTTATGTACAAATTTGTTCTTCATTAAATTTCCAATAAAAATAGTCCTTTAAAATTGTTTTTGAGTTACAAGCCCTCAAAGTAAGGTAATAAAACATAAAGTAGGATTAGGGGGGCAAAAGAACTCTTTTTATTAGGGATTTCTCACCTTATATAGACGCAATCTATTTTTGCATAGATTTTTGACTCCCCATTCCAAATTTTTAAGACCTCAATTTTTATTAGAAATATAATGAAGAACAAATTTGTACATAACCAAAATTCGCCTAATGTCAATACTTTTCGAGATATTTGGTAAAGAGCAAAAAAAGCACCTATTAAGCCCCCCCCCCCTTAGGGGCAATAGGGGGCCCTATTGCCCTTAGCAATAGGGCCCCCTCCCCTCGTGGAATTTTAGTATGTTAGACAGGAAAGTCATACAAACATTTTAAGCCACTTTCCAAAACTTCCAAAACCAGACTAAAGTGGTTTAGGTTCATTACTTACAAAATACAAATTTCCATTTTTTTTTTTTACGCAATTGCAACAGAACTATTTTGTCTTCAGGCTTTATTATGTACTTGATTAAAAGCCAATCAAATTTACTACAACTTCATTTCTTATGACTTTTCTTGTAGGGGAGAGGTTTCATGCCGATATTCGCCCCGAAACGAGAGCATTACTTAAATTTTCCATTTTTTTTAAATTACTGCCGATTTTTGAAGTGTCAAATCTCGGGAACTATTTGACGTACAGAGTCGCCGTTGGACGTAAAAAGAATCTAATTATCTTTACTACAACTTCATACCTTATGACTTTTCTCGTAGGTTAACAGTTTTACACTGATATTCACCCCGAAACGAGAGCAATACTTAAAATTTCAAAACTAAATTTTTAAAGTGCCATATCTCGGAAACTATTAGACGTACAGAGTTCCCGCTGTACTTAAATTGTTGTAAATTTATTGTAGTGAAAAAAGTAGTAAGAACAATTAACATCGAACCACGCATAGTTACGAGGTATTGACATTAGGCGAATTTTGGTTATGTACAAATTTGTTCTTCATTATATTTCTAATAAAAATTGAGGTCTTAAAAATTTGGAATGGGGAGTCAAAAATCTATGCAAAAATAGATTGCGTCTATATAAGGTGAGAAATCCCTAATAAAAGAGTTCTTTTGCCCCCCTAATCCTACTTTATGTTTTATTACCTTACTTTGAGGGCTTATAACTCAAAAACAATTTTAAAGGACTATTTTTATTGGAAATTTAATGAAGAACAAATTTGTACATAACCTTAATTGGCCTACTGTCAATACTTTTTGAGATATTTGGTAAAGAGCAAAAAAAGCAGCAATTGACTCCGTGAGGAAGCGAGTTTCTCTCCCCCCCCCCCCCCCCACCCGAAGGGGACTATTAGCATGTTAGACAGGAAAGTCATACGAACATTTTAAGCCAAATTTCAAAACTATGGGATTTTTTGCAAAGTTATATCCTAATTTGTCTGGACACCTTGGCGGGGGGGCTGGGGGTTATACTCACCGGGGGGGGGGGGATATCAAGCTATAAATCTTGGGGAGAGGGAAGTATTGAAAAGCATGTGAAAGAATAATGAATACCGCTTAATTTAAGCTAGTAAAGTATGAATGAGAAATCCAGTTTCCCCCCTATTTCCTTCAAGTGCTAAATTGTTTAAATTTTGAACGCATTTATCTCGAAAACGGTTGTAGTTAGAAAAAAAATGAAAAGGACTATTTTTGTTATAAATGTAATGTAGAACAAATTTATACATAACTACAATTCGCCTAAAGGTAATACTTTACGAGATATTTGTGAAAAACCCAAAATTGGCACCTAAACCCCTCAATTGTAGGGGGGGCTCACCCCCCACCCTCGGGGACTTTTAGTATGTTAGACTGTAGGGTCTTCCGATCATTTTAAGCTTTTTTCCAGAACTATATGATTTAATGTTTTTAAATCCCGTTTTTTGGTCTAATTTGACTGGACTAATAATCATATTGGGTGCTATATGACCTAGTTGTCCGACACCCTCATAAAACAATAAATAAATAAATATACATATATAATAATAATAAAGCCATTTATTTGTTTTGTGTGGTATATATATATATATATATATATATATATATATATATATATATATATATATATATATATATATATATATATATATATATATATATATATATATATATATATATATATATATATAGATATATATATATATATATATATATATATGTGTGTGTCACTGGCATCAACCTTTCCAGTGCTACTGGCTTACTTCTTCTACTGATTAAAATTATTTTACTGATTAATTCAAAGCATTTATTCTGATTATACAAATTATACTTGACATATACTTGAAGAATACGTTTCAAAGATACTAATTGTACTTGAAATTATCCTTGAAAAATACGTAAAAGAAATATTTGGAATCTTTACCAAAAAAAATCAAAAATAAAACTGTACAAAAAATATGTCACTTTAAACTTGACAACTAAATCAAACAATGAAAATATAAAATAAACAAATAAAAAATTATCGCTGCCTGTGCAAGCGACAATACATATATATATATATATATATATATATATATATATATATATATATATATATATATATATATATATATATATATATATATATAAATATGAAAAGGAGGTTATTAACCTCTCTAGTCATAATTTTCAATTTAATAGTTTATTAACCTGGAATAAATTACAATGACCTTAATTATAGATAAATATTTTCTTCATTTATGGATTCTATTTCCTTTTAGTTTCTGCTCTTACAATCTGCTTTTAAATACCTTTAAAAATTATTTAGATTTTTCTTCTTGCGGTACTATGTTTTGCATTATGTGCGAGTCATATTTTGTTTACCAGTGTTAGGTTTTCGTCATCTCTTAAATAACTTTTTTTCTGGTTCTTTTTGTTTCACCTTTTGTTAGCAATGAATGAACACCTCGCTTTTGTCTCCTGATGAGGATCTCAACATTTCCCATGTTTTGTTTCTCGGAAATAACAAGATACTGTATAATGACAACAATTATTTTTTCTTTCTTTTGACCCTCTGCCTGAATAATATGAACCGTTAATGGATGTTTTTACCTCTCCCATTTGTCTAACTCTAATTAAAGATGCAGGTTTTACACACTTATATTTTTGACATGGAACAATGTCAAATAAGTTCCCAAAAAAGAAGAAATCCCATTTCAGAGTTACAGAGAGTTAATGAAGCTAAGCACTTCGTGTATTTGTTAAAACTTACAGAAAATATTAAAAAAAAAAAAAAAAAATAATGTTTGAAGTAATGACTCCATGTTACCGCTTTCAATGGTTTAAGATTTGAGCTGTTATATTATAATAAACCAGACTTCACTTCTTGTTCCGAGCGGGGTTATACTTGGAATTAGTGGTATGTTTTCTAGAGCTAATAGGGTTGTTCCAACCACACCTCAAACTAGTTCCGCACTAGTTTCAAACTGTACGTCGCATGTGCATTAGCAAAAAACGTTCAAATGTGGTCCGATGCGCATGCGTCGGACAGTTCCAAACCAGTATGAAGTGTGGTTGGAACAAACCTAATATATTATATTATTATGTATGTCAAATCATTAAATGAAATACTTAGATACTTTTATTTCAAAGCCTTTAAATCAATAGATAATTTAGAATAAAATAACCTGCGAATCACAGATAGACTTAACATAGCTTAGTAAACATGAGGATGTGGGAATCCACCATGAAGTTACAACAACCTTGTACGTAAATCTACAAGTGTGATCCTACGTATTTTTATCGTACATCCTTCGTGTCTACCTTAGATAATGCTAGAGCTTTTGATTTTAGGTAAATTTTGTACTTTTTTGCATTCATTATATAATCATAGGCATATTGGCACATTATTATTCTAGCTGTCTTATGTATTTTATGAAAATGTACAAACATTACTTATAATATCTTATCTAAATACAAAATAAACTTAATTTTATTAAGCCCGTTGCAACGAGTTTAATAAAATGAAGGCTTAGATTTATCAGGCCGTTTCCACAGGCTTATTTAAAAACACATAAAACGCATTTTTAAGGTAAGGACACAGGGCGCAAAGATGAATTGGTACCAAAATAAATTCAAATGTTTATTTGTACTTCTCCTCTTCTTTCATTTAACTCGACATGACAGATTTCCGTTAAAACAATGTCAACTCTTTTTTTTTTAGATGATTTTATGGGGCTTCCCATTCTTTCTCGTGTTTGGGTTATTATACATAACATAACTGCAAATTTTCTACTTTTTGTGTTAAGTGCTTTCTGAGACCAGGTGCGATAACGACATATAAAGACAGACAAACAAACTCAGGAAAGTTTAAGGGTCCTCAGTTTTGCCTACGAACCCCAAAAATTATATGAGTTTCTTCAAAAATAGGTTTTTTTCTCGCTTGAGAGAAAAATAATAGCGCTGTCATTAATCAACAAAATATTCTAATATACCTATACATATAGTAATAATAATAAATTTAAACAGTTTTTGAGAAATATTTTTTATTCCGGTGCATTGTATGTATCGTATTCTTATTGTAGGGCATTATTCGCGAGAGAATACAATGAATGAGCGCAGTAGGTTAAAATTAATATGGGGCCATGGCGGCTAATTTCATTAAAACTGATGATGAGGTTAAAAGCGTTGTATAACAAATAAAGGCAGTATTTCTAGGTTAATAAAAATGGAATATATGAACAAATCAATATTCTCGATTTTCAGATGATGTTAGTCAGTGGTGGATAAGAAAAAGAATTATAAAATGTTTAATACTTCAATGAGTAATGAGTCAGAACGGATCTCAGGGAGGGGAGTAGTTCGTTTGAGTCACCTCTTGTTATGCATTATTTCATATCAATGTTTCTGCGGATATAGGCTTTTTGTACCCTTTGTAGATTTAAAAGTAATTAAAATTATAAAAAAAAATATACAATAACAGTGGTTTGTTTACCGCGAACTTTGCTGTCCTCTCTAAATAGGACCCAGTTTTGCTTTAACATATAAAGAGAGAGTATTGAGGCGCGAAAATTCGATTATGTGATTTTGATGGATTTACTCTAAAAAAGTGGTTTTTAAAAAACGTCTTCCTGTCGTTTGTGCAGATGTTATTTCTCGAAAACGGCTCCGAAGATTTTAATTAAAAAATTCTAAAATTTAGTCCATTTAAAAAATCTAATGATATTAGCCGTTTTCCCGGGACAAATCTAGTTTATGAGAAAATATCTTTAAACGCAGACGGAAAGAGGCCGGGTTCAATTCCCCCCCGAGAGGAAGTTTAGTTTATGATAAATTTTTATCAAATGTTCAATAATAATAAATGTAACTACAATAACTCGAAAACTAATTAACGGAAAAGACTGGGTTAAGTAATTATGAACTAATATATAAGAAAGTTTGTATGAGTTGCCTCGGACCGATTTTTAATCACACATTTTAGATGTGAATAAGAATTCATAGAATGAAAAGAAAATAGTAAATCAAAAATTGAGTACATATTTACAAAAGAAATGTTTACATTAAGTTCAGTCTTAAGATTTATAACTTTTTTATAAAAGATTTATATAAACAATGTATTCATTTCCTTTTAACTAATTAGCACTCGTTTATAACTCGCATGGATTAATTAGTGTGTTAATTGACTTTTTACATTAGAGAAAGTGTAAGGTTGAAATTCTCTTGGATTTTATATTCCATCAGACTGAAAAGTGTGGGTTAACGAAGTGCGAAGGGGTGTGGCGTCCGTCTATCTCACGTATAAGCCTCGCCTGTGTGTCAGTGCCTGCTGTGAAAAGAATTGATGTAGGTTTTCACGTGAGAGGTGTCAGGGATTTTATTAGGGAGAGGTAAAGTGCAAACAGGGTGAGGTTAAGTGCAAACAGCCTTCCCTTTCTGGAGGAGACGGGAGACGAGGTTTTCACTGAACCCAGAGCAATGAGGCCTGCAAGTTAAGGAACTTTCCAAGCCTATGCTTCGCTTTTTAATGTTTGTTTATTCTCCCCCAACACTGTTTGACGCAGCACCTCCATATCTTTGGTATCGATGCCCGTTTCTCCGTGTTTGCACTTCAACATATTGATCTGAAAGGTGGAAGAACCTTTGCCAAGATTTTTACATTTATTCTCTTTCAAACTCTACGTTCTCAAGAAGTTTTGCTTTAAATTTATTTATGCTGAAACCTTTTGATGTTAAGTTCTCCTACGTTTAATGTAATTTAGGTATTATGAAATCTTTGTAAATGACGAATTTTTGTTTAATATGATTTTATACATGCATTGGGTTTAATATTGTTTGTATCTACAATACGTGAAAAAATAAATAAATGTAATTTACCTAAATTTCAACCATAGGCAGTTCACCTCTCCGGATGACGATTAAGACATTCTTATAGCAATCCCAACTGAAGCCGACAAAACTTGTTTTATTAACACATAACTACATTTTTTTAATTCCTCTAGGTCTAGGTTGTAAGATCTCTTAAGATCAAAATCTCGTTATAGTTATGTAGAATTATTCTCAAAACTAATGAACAATAGACTTCTAATACTCAGTTTTCCTGAGTGAAAGACAATAATAAAATAAATGTATAAAATAAAACTTGAACGTAACTTCGAAAATAATAAATACTTGAATTAAAATGACAAATACTTTCACTATCAGGGTTTATTTACTTACTGTTCATTTTTATTTTATCGTAAAACATTTTAGCTTACTTATTCTAAATATTTAAAAACTGTAGTCTCTATTACCTTGATTATAAATATGGGTATATAATGGCACACTTACAATAATTCCAATGCTAGTTCGTTTTATTATTAATAACTTCAGTGTATGCTTTTACAATTTATTTAGTGATCAGACGCATGTCTGGAGCTATAAAAAAAGTTTTATTCATTTTTTCCAATTCCAATGAACGTATTATAACTATTATGGCTTGAATACCAATGACGAACTTCTCTAATGGTTTTTCTTCTTCAGCTAGTTAGTAATAACAAATCAAAAAATGTTACTATTACTTTTATCATTGTTATTCTGTCATCTTATATGCTGCGTTTGTTTCTTTGGATTTATGTGGAATTATTATTACAAATAGCGTTTCCATAATAGAATAAAGATCGCTAGGGTTACTTTTATTTTAATATTTATCCTATGATTTATCTCGCATAAGAATAACCGGTTTGCGATACAGATTTATTCAGTTTCTTGTATTTTTAAGTAACTTTTTCTCTATTTGTCACTTTTAAATAAATAAATTGGATATAAATACCTGAGTAACCTCTAATTATACCAAAATATTATTTACTTATAAACACAATATATCTTTTTTAAATATTCTATTTCCTTAAATTTTATTGGCCTAATTCATTTAAACATGATTTTTATTGCGATTAACTTTATGATTTCGCATGCAAAATTATGTGTACGCTCTTCAATGAAGAGCTTCTATAAAGTACCAGTACAATTAATTAAAATTTGTTTTTCCCTTTTGTTGCTTTTTCAAGAATATAATTTTCAGAATCATTATTATTATCATCAAGACCATCATCGTATTATATTTTATTTGCTTCAGGTAGGTCATAAATGATCATTGCACCATTTATTCATATAACATTATAATTGATGACGTATTTGAAGTATGAATGCATTATTGATGAATTATATTTGGGTATACACATTTGGTAACTAAAATACTAACCGACTTTTTCAACTCCACAGCCAACTGTTTGACTAATGCGGGGTTTTACCGCTGCACCACTGCGCCACCTTCGCTCTTTCTCCTTCCCTTGCCCCTAAATATTTCGCCAAAGTGTTTTATATTATTATTATTAATTTACATGTATGTGTTACTATTACTTACTTATCTCTTAAATTGTTTTGTATGCATATTTACGTAACTTATTTACATTATTATTTTGTATTAATTATTCATGAAATTTGTGTATTATTTATATTGCTGTTTATTACCTTACTTTATGATGTATATTGATTGTGTAGTGATATATTTAGTATTTAAGTATTTTTAAGTAGGTTATTATAATTTGAAACAAGTGTATGTAAGAACTAAATCTGGGGAGGTACTGCTACGGTGGAGAAACCTGAATAAGTTGAAAAAAGGTACTTTACAAATTGTTGTCCTTTTTATAAATATGATATAACGTGTATTTATTAAATTTATCAGTAATTTATTTATGCTATTTTTTATTAAATAATTGTATCACTGTTTCTTCTATTTAATTAATGCTTTTATTTTAATCTTTTTTTTCAGATCGTTTGGAGGGGAAGTGTTAAGGACATAAGTTATTTCTCTTGAGTTTTTGGATTCAACCTGAGGAAAGAATGCCCCCTAAAAAAGGAAAACGTGGTAGGCCAAAGAAAGTCAAAGAGGTAGAGGGGGTAGAGGTAGCTGAGGCTTCTTCTTTGGAGGCCGAAGAATCTGGCGATGACATTTTTGTTGAATCTACGATTTCTACTCCCCTTGAGACCGTCGTTGAAGAAATTCAAACCGGTGTAGAGACGGAAAAAGGTAACATCGAAGGAAATATTGAAGAAGTTGAAGAAATAACACTTCTTCCATCTAATGCAATCCCAGATGACATTGACAGCATGGAAAACATGGAAAATATGGAAAACATGGAAAACATGGAGACGATAGAATCAATTGAAACCATTGATAATATGGAATCAATGGAAGATGACGAGGGCCTAAATTTCAAAGGTCTTGGAGACGAAGACGACGTCAAACCTGAAAACATTGAAGATGAACTTCATGAGGTTGAAGTCAGAGACTCTAATTCTTCCAAAGAAGGATCTATCAACGATGGCAGTGCACAGTATGACCCGCTTTTGGAGGAGATGGTAAGCTCTCCCCATGAACGATCTGATATAAATGTCGATTATATGGAAGCAGAATCGACAGATGTCCATAAGGATGTTATCAAAAAAGATGATGCCGCTTCGTCAGAAACAAACGTAGATGGCAATGTGAGCTTGGAGCACGAGACTGAAACAGTGTCGGAAGATGAACTTCCAACAGAAACTACTAAACCTCCTTCTGATACGGAAGCAGTGTCAGACGAAGAGCTTCCTCTGAATAACGCCCCTGATCTTTTACTTGATACAGAGGCAGTTTCAGAGGATGAGCTTCCTCCTGTTAAGAAAAGGAAGGCGGTGGATATTGGAAGCGAACATGAAAAAAAAGGAGATGTCGATTCTTCGGCTAAAGTAAATAAAGTAAAAGGAGATCCCTCGCTTGACACTGAGGCTGTTTCAGAAGATGAACTACCTCCTGTAAGAAAGAAGAAGAAGTCTAGTGAAAGCGAAAGAGAGATTAAGTCCGATGCAATTGAAGAAGATAGTTTGTCAAAGCCATCTCTAAAAAAGTCCTCTTCTGCTGTTAGTGAATCCAGTGAAGGAACTCCAACCAAAAAGTCGCCTTCAGAACCTAAATCCAACAAGTCTCTCTTAGAGTTAGATAAATATTGGAAAGCTGTCAAAGAAGATCCAGCTGATTTCACAGGATGGACTTACCTACTTCAATATGTTGATCAAGGTCAGGATGTAGATGCAGCGCGAGAGGCCTATGATGCGTTTCTTTCTCATTACCCATATTGCTATGGCTATTGGAGAAAATATGCAGATTATGAGAAAAAGAAAGGAGAGAAAACTAAGTCGCAAGATGTTTTTGAAAGAGGGTTAGCAGCTATCCCGCTGAGTGTTGATTTGTGGTTACACTATATCAATCATATAAAAAATTGTCATAAAGAGGATGAGAGTTATGTGAGGCAGCAGTACGATAGAGCCATTGATGTATGTGGAATTGAATTTCGGTCTGATCGTCTTTGGGACAGCTACATAAAATGGGAGACCGAATGCAAAAATATTGGTAATGTTTTTAATATTTATGATAAATTATTAACTTTGCCTACCCAAGGTTACAAAGGACATTTTGAAAATTTTGTAGATTTTGTTAAAACTAACCAACCTAATAAAATGTTAAGTGTAGATGAGTTCTTGTCTATAAGGTCTGAAGTTTTGCAAAAGTTAAAACAGAAAGGATCTAGTGATACTTTAGTTGCCAATGCACCACCAGGAGATGAATCTGACGAAGAGACAGAAAAAAGTCCAAATTTTGCTGATGAGGAAACAAAATTAATGAGAGACAAAATTATTGCTTTGAGGACAAAATCTTTTAAAACAATGTCTAACTCAGTGCTGGACCGTTGGAATTTCGAGGAAGGTATCAAAAGACCATACTTTCACGTGAAACCTCTTGAGAGGTGTCAACTTAATAATTGGCGTAGTTATTTGGATTATGAAATTGAGCAAGGTGACAGAAACCGAACTATTGTACTTTTTGAAAGATGTTTAATAGCTTGTGCGTTGTATGATGAGTTTTGGATGAAATATGTCAAATATCTGGAATCACTGACTGGAGATGAAATTATAGACAAAGTAAGAAATGTTTATGAAAGGGCATGCACAATCCATCATCCTAAAAAACCTATGCTTGCATTAAGTTGGGCATCATTTGAAGAGAACCATGGTAACATCGAGAGAGCTCGCCAGATACTTGTACAGCTAGAAAAAGAAGTCCCTCATTCTCTTCAAATCTCAATATGTAGAATCAATTTAGAGAGAAGAACAAAAGAGTATGATGAGGTCTCCAAACTTTATGAACACTACATCAGCACAAACAAGAACAAGTTCACTACGAATGCGCTTTCAATTAAGTATGCTAGATTCTGCCAGAAAATTCTTGGCGACGTTGACAAGGGCTCGGAGGTCCTTAGAAAGGCCATTGATAAGGATAAGGATAATCCAAGACTCTACCATCAATTATTGGATTTGATTTTCTCCAGAAGCCCTCGGGAGCCCAATCACGAAGAAGAATGTGTCAATGTTATCAACCAGTTCCTCGAGCGTGAGAGTACGGATATAGAACACAAACTACTCTTTGCTCAGCACAAGGTAGAATTTCTGGAAGATTTCGGCTCCAACATGAGCAGCGTTCAGAAAGCCGTGTCCGATTACATGAACCTCTTAAAGCAAGTGAAAGAAAAGAGGAGGAAACAATTTGAGGAGAAGATGAAACCAGACGATAAGAAGAACACCGGTGGTAGTGGTAAGGGGGAAAGCACGGCTGTCCATCCTGTCACAACATCCAATGGTAGCAGCAACAGCAGTGGGTATCAGGGTAACAATCCCTACCCCAACCAGCAGCCCCCTTATCAAAACAATTCTAACCAATATCAACAACCTTCTAACTACGGCCAACCACCTTACAATCAATACAACAATCAGTCAGACCCCAACTACAACAACTATCAGAATTGGAATTATCAACAAACACCTACTTACAATAACTATAACCAGGGATGGGGTGGCTACAACTATTACTAAAAAACAGGGTTATTCAATACCCACCTTAAATCTCCTAAAATACGATTATGACAAATCTATCTCCTCACTTGAAGAGATTAAAGCAAAACATTTTTATATATATATAAATAACCGACCTATAATTTCTTTTGTTGCCGGTAATATAATATTGATGATATTTATAGAATTCTTAGATTTTGTTTTATAGAAAGACCAAAATTTGTTCCAAAATTATTAAAATATATCAATTTTCAAAATCTTAGACGTTAGCCTAACCAAAATTCAATCCCTCACTGTAGATATGGGACACTACCCGATCAATTTCATTCTCATGTCAACTAATTTAAATGAGTAATTACCTGTTGATTAATTTATTACGAGAGGATTGATAAATTATATAAATAAGTAAATAACCAGGACATTTTTTTTTTCTTTAAAACAACTTGGAGTTTTGTAATTTTAAATCTAAGAATGGCCAATTAGTTAAATTTGCATGTTTTATTTGAAGTATAATAAAACCACAGTTATTTTATCGCTATTCTAAATTTACTTATTGAATACTTACATATCTTAAGAAAGTTGATGAAAATTCCTTGTAGGTATTTTAATTTCTATACATTATTTACTATGTTTTTCTTACCTATGCGTAGTATATATATTGTCTTTTAAAACGTTCCTATGGTTAACATATTATGGTGGTCACATTCTAACAGTAAGCCACTGCTTCACCATTCAGAAACTTTATACCAAAACACGTAAAAAAAATGTTTGCATTTGGTTAAATGTAGTCGCTTTAACCTCTCCAATATTTATCATCCGAACAATGATTAGCGATACATCGGGTAAATGTATCAAGTCGCACGATTGTTACATCCCATTTGGGTTCAACAGTGTGTATAAAATAATTTAAAATAAAGATTAAATCGAATAAAATTTCATTGATTAACATCTCCTCATACACTAAAGTCATACAAAGCCCAATAAAGAACGTGATTTGGACTGCTATGTCTATCAAATAAACATAAAATTTCGACTGAATATTACGATTGTTAATGTTTATTCATAATAAATAAATGTAGTGTTATCCATCATGAAACTTGAATTATAAGGATTTTTAAAAATAATTACTATAATTTTTTAATTATTCTATTAATTATGTTGAGAATGATAATTTCTAATTTTTGAATGAATAATACATAATTCATTGAAATATGTTCTAAATTTCTGCTGTATTCTTTATATTGATATTATCATTAAACAATTTATTTTAATCAGACATAGCAAAATATTAAAAAAAAAACTTTTTTTCAAATTTTTATCTACACTTGACTTTTTCTTAAAATAAATCTTTAATAAATTATGATTTAAAAAATCATTTTAATTTTCTCATTTGCATTATTATTGTGTTAATTTTCTTATTTTGTTCACTTTTTTTTATTATTACATTGTACATTTTATTTTTGCCTTATTTACTTTTAAGTTAGTCATTATTATTTTGTATAGATTTATTATGCAATAAAGAAATTATGTATTTAGTGAGTAATAAATGTTTAATTTATAATTCATATCTAGAAATATTTCGTACCTTATTTAGGTATATTTATTTATTTATTGATGTGAATTTAATTCATTTTTAAATTTAACCAAGAACAAATTGACATCAAACATAGGAACAAAACTTGGTCTACTGGGAGCAATATTAAAAGCTTTTTTTTTTTGCAAAACAAGCTCTATTTTATTTGTAGATTTAAGTTGGAAATGAGATATAGTACCAAGCCTTCAGTTTCCATTTTCTTTATTATACAATCCTCAGGAGCATTATCGGTGTATCCTTCTTCTGTTTTTTTTATGCTCCTTTTTTTAATTTATCCCTCAATGAAGGCAGTTATTGTCCTAGTTCCCGATATATTGTATTTATATCTTTTTATAGGAAAATGTCTTGACTACTTACTTCATTATTCTTATCCTTATATTTCTGATAATAATAGTAAGAGATAATAATTCTACGATTATAATTTCTTATAATACTCCTAAGAGTTAAATCCTAAGAATCTTATTTTCTTTTTATTTTTTAGTCAACAATACATTTAATTCTTGGTGACTGGTCGGACCATTTGTATTTGAAAATGAATAAATTTTTAGCATTTGCCTTGCCTTTTTTCTTGTCTACTACCCTGAGATTTTAATTTATTTTTCAGATCACGCACATATGGGACTTAAAATTTCCAATGGTCTATAGTCTATTTGATACTACAACTGTATGATGCTTGAGTAGTGATGGTTTAGTGTACAAACAAATTTACAATTTATATTTATCCCATTTATAACATAATGTTTGTTAATAATGTATCATGGAAGTAGGTCTTTTCATTGTAACGCTTAGTACACACCAGGCAACAAAATGTTGACGGTGATGTTGCTGTCTTGTATCCCGTCAAAAAGTAACAAGTTGATGGATACTCATAAATTTCAAAAGAAATATTCGTTTTGTACTTGTGTCTCAAAGAAATATTGGCAACAAGTAAATAGATGTTGTTCTTGCACTTTGTGTCCCGGTGTATTCATACCTTTATTGTCCAACTTGGAGTATCAAGGTTGTTTCGGAGCCAACTTAAAGTAGATGATCAATCAGTAATAAAAGTTATATATGATATCACTTTTGTAGTATAAGAGGTATGCAAACTTTTCAAGCCGGCTTACTTTTTCAATGGAAACTTTGACTTCCCTATAATTTGCATAAAATTTAGCAAGATTAGAAAATCATCTTGTCATGGAAAAGTAAAAATGAAAGTTAACGTAGAAAAAAAACAAACATTTTCCTAATTAATTATCGTTTTAGATCATCAATAGTTTTTCCCATATCCCAACAACAGTTTTGAAATTTTAAACTCGGTACTAGACTATCTAATGAGGCTAGTTTATCTGCGATGTCTAATGGTTAAACGTTCGAGTTTCAAATACCAGATTGGTAAAACATGTTTTGCACCGATGATTACTTATAGTAAATGTGTTAAGTATCCGATCCCCCCTTCTGTCATGACCTTATGATCGGGAGTTATAAGAAAATTATCTTAGATTTAAAAAAAGGGGTTTTTTGGTGTAGGGTTTATTATTATTCTTTAAGCATTAAGCAAGAGAGGAAATTATATAAAATAAATGTAACCCGCTTTATCATTACTGGAATTTCATTTTCTCGGTAAATTTACTAAAGCTATAACGTTAATCTACTTGCGGCAGCAAAATGAGGCATTATTGAACTGATTTCTGGCAGAGAAATGTAATTTTACTGCATGAAAAAAATTGTCTCCTAGGCAGCAAATTTTTTACTGTTATAATGTTGCCAATAACAGTTTATAATATCTTTATCCTATAGCTTTTTTCTTACCCGTATTATTTTGTGTCTCCCAAATAATATTAATAAGTAAACTTTAAAAAACAAACTTTTTGTTTATTCAAAGAATAGTATGTATTAAATTAGTAACTGGCGTACTGTAGCTTCAAGTGGATATGCAAATTATTATTATGCATGTATAATAACAAAAAGTATTATAAATACTTGTTATTGTCTTAGTTTGCTAATCACTTCTGTTATTATTCCAAAGCTTTCTTATTTATTTATTTTTAATTACCATTTTATTTTTGTTAATATATTATTATCTTAATAATATACTTAGTTAATAAACATTATAAGATGGTACTTTAGAAGTTTCATTTTTCTGCCGCCCGCGCCCGTTGATAAAATATTGTAGGAAACAAGGCAACAAAGGAAACATTTCTGCCTCGTGTATTTGTTTCCTGCTTCAGCTTCACCTCGACAGTTAATTTTCGTAGGCTGCCTAGTTACATAATTATATATTTCCATCTTGATTCCGAAGAGTTAGATAAAGGCTTCCTTTCCTCATACTCGTTTATATTCTGCTTAATTTACATTACCAACTCTCATTATCTGCTCTCACTCTCTTTGCTTATTTTCGTGACTTTGCTTGAAATAATTTATTTAAATAATCATGTATTTTTTCCTCATTTTTAGTACTCTTTGATTCCACCCTTTCTTCCATATATTTTTATTTTTACTATTTTGAGAGATAAAAATAGTAGTTTTACAAAAAAAAATTATTTTTGCTTTGACGTAAAAAGTCAATTACTGAGATAGCTATGCAAATTTTTAAATAGTGTTTCTTTGAATTGTTAATATTCAGGATCTAGACTAAATTTTTCAGTATTCGATCTAGACTAAATTTTTTTTCGATGAAACCAAGCCTACAACATGCACATGGGTGATTCTAATTTAAAGTGCTATTTTAGAAGCTAAAATTGGACTTAGACTGAAAATGTTGACTTTTTAAAAAAATTCATGAAAAATTATGGAATGTTCTCAGACTATTTTCAGATATATTGCACCATGCGGGACAGATGGGAAAGAACTTTACAAATTTTTAGGTGGTAATTAAGTTTATTTAAAGCATGATAATTAAGGCACGTGAATTACACTTTTTCGTGCACGGTTGTTACATTTCACACTTAAAGAAAATATTTTGGTCAGTAGTTTAAAATAAAAACCCAATTTTAATACACCATTAAATAGCACTCTTAAAAGCCTAAACAATGAACTATAACTTAACCTAAAAAGGTCTTTGAAAATTGACTTAAATAACATGCACGGTAATTACGTTTAAAAGAGTTCGCAACTGGAAGAACAATCGGAATTAGCGCTAGCTCTCAACTAAAGGGTTCAGGTCATCCCCTATCAACCGTTACAAGAAAACCAGTGTTGCGGCATTGCGAAAATCCGTCTCCATACTTAAAATCTCCCTGCCACAACCAGAGTAGGGACACATTTACATAATGCCATGGTAATTACATTTTTTTAAAGGACAAACTTTAACTTGAAGTTCCATTTAGTAATAATTTATTATTTTTAATAACTAACACATATTTTAATTTTGGTAGGACCCCACTTCAAAATTATCCAATAAGTTTTTGAATAACATGATTAATGTACGAGCTAGAGTGAAGTGAATAAGAAAAACTGACTTTAGGACAGCCACAGTTAATACAAAATAGCCTTTTGAAAATTTTTGTAGCGGTTAAAATTAAGCGGCGCATTATTTTTTTGCTTGGTTGTAGTTCTCTAAGCTTAACTGAGTTACCATGAAGAAAAATCCTGTCAATTATGTGAAAAACGCTCCAGTTATTCATCTAGGACATAAAAATTGCACTTTAGAAGCACTCGTATAAAAAATAATAGATTTCGTTAAGCCAGTTTGGTGCCTGCGACCGCCGTTGGTAGATATACTATACATATGGATAAACAGGTAACATTCTTAAGCCCGGATAGGTTTTCGTGATGCATGAAATGTAAAAGTATACATCATTTTTATTTCTTATCAGTGTTCAGACAAAACTTTCATTTCATACATTTAAGTTAAGCAAAGTATCCTATTATTATTAAAGCTTTTCTTAAGATATTCCAATTCAATAATAATAATAAAATTTCAATAAGTTAAAACTAAAATCATTATATATTTCTATTGTATTACATATATGGGTTGTTTTCTTTTGCAATAGTACAATTAAGTTTACCTTAATTTTCCAGAATCCAAACATCATTAGTGTTAAACAATTAAGGTATTATTCAGAAAACATTCTCTTTATGGCTTCGTATTCATATTAGGAACTTTTCTAGCCACCCTCCTTATTTGGTCTAAATACGATAAATAAAAGTTATACAAAAAAAAATATTTTTGCTGCCAAATTAAAATAGTCTGTCAGTTAGTGTGGCACATAGCTTCCTCCCGTTCTTTAATGGTGTTATGCTTTACAACCCATTATTATCTATTTTATTTTATTTTTTCCCCGTTTTTACTTTCTCATATAAAGAGAAAGTATTGTGATGGCGCGAAAATTCGATTTTGAGATTTTGATGGATTTACACGTTTTGAGGTCCCCTGAGTCCAAAAAAGTGGTTTTTTAAAAAATGTCTGTCTGTCGTCTGTCTGTCGTCTGTGCAGACGCCTGGAGCCCAAACTACTGGGCCGATTTTGACGAAATTTGGCATACATGTTCAGAAAAATCATACCCCGAGGCGAAATCGAGAAATGAATTTTAGCTCTAAATTTGGGGGCGCTACCCCCCAAAAACTCTGAAAAAACATAAAAAAAAAATTATTTCTCGAAAACGGTTCCGACGATTTTGATTAAAAAATTCTAAAATGTAGTCCATTCCAGCCTCGGTGGCTGTGTGAGATGTGCGATTGCTCCGAATTCGAAAGTTTCCGGGTTCGAATCTAGTAAACTAGTAAACAAATTAATTTATAAATTTATTTCTTTGAATTAAGAAGCTCAAAATATTTTGAATGGTGTAAAAGATTTAGTTACAATATTAACCGCCAAATTCCCGTGGAGCGCTAGTACTCTAACACAGGTAAATAAAAAGGGGAGTTGGAAATCTTTCCGTTTAAGGATTCTATGATCGCTGGCTGTACTGTACATAAATATTTATTCATTAATATAATTCAAATAATTATATTATCTGTCAAGGTGTAGTGTTGGTGTGTAACAATTTGTATTAACATAAAGACTAAAAAGTTTTTGTGGCTTTTTACATTGCATTCCCTCAAAGTTATTTATTTAAAATAAAATCTGTCACCGCATGAGGTGAAGTTATAAACCCAAACCGTATGTATAACATTATTTCTATTTTGAGACACTTTCCTCCTACATAACTCTAGAAGAGCTTTTAGGTTTTTATTTTTTTGTTTATGGTAACCCTGTTTTATCGCTCATAATAATCCAGGTTTTATTTTACTTACTCTTTTTTAAAGTATTCGCCCTAATGATTTTTCTTTTTTCATGCAAGGAATCTGTAAAAAAAAAAATAAATAAATAAAAATATTATATTTATATTTGGAGAGGGGGATCGACATAAACAATTATGAAAAAATGTATGGGTAACACAAAAGTTAACTCACTACACATCCTTCTTTTGATAGTCCATTTTTTTTTTAAGAATGGGGTTTAAATCTATATCCGATAAATTTAAAAATGTAGGTGAATGTAACTTAATTCTAGATTTTGTTTGAATTATCGAGTTGCAAATTGAAAACGCGATATCAAATTTATATCTTTAACATTATAAATATATCCATCCCTCGTTTACATAATCGAGTAGTGACCCGACGACGCTCCTCGAAATGATTTATTAATGCTAAGCTAAAGCAACCATATTTATTCCAATAAAAATAAATATTAGTTTTGATTTGTTGGTATTCCAATAAATATAATTACTTATCTAAATTAATTGATTAATTTTACTTTTTTTCTAAACGGATTTCTTAGGTGTTGAATTAATAAAACTCAAAACTTGTTAGTTACTCCTATTGTTAATAGGAGTTGACTAATAAATTTTATTGTATTTCATTTTTAGGAAAAACAGATTGAAAATGACCTTAAGAAGGGTCGAAACGTTTTTGTAAAGGAAAGAAAAAAAATAAATGAAAACTAACAAGTTTTGAGTTTTATTAATTCAACACCTAAGAAATCCGTCAAAAAACAATATATGTGATACTAAGTAAATAAGGTGTTAATTCTAAGAACGTCATTTGAAGATTTTTTTCTAAATATAAACTGGTTTTAAGTACAGAATTAACTCTTACTAAGTTAACACCCACACTGAGGACGATTATATGTCGAAACGTGTCTGTTTAATTATATAAAATTGTGGCGACAATATTGTTGTTTCTTTTTTTTAACCTCTCTAGTAATAATTATAAACGGCTCGTTAATTTATAAATAAAATGGGATCACAGAGAAGAGCGAGAAGCTTACTCGCAACTCATTCGAAACCTAAACATTTTTGTTTACATATTATGTTTCAAATAAGTTTGGTGATGTTTCGAATCCCTGAGAGGTGTGACATATTCCACATTAATGATCTATAGCCTAATAGATGTGTAAAATGACCGAGCCCATATCCTTTTATAACATAATGTTGGTTTAAACGGAACGTAATAATGCCGATATTTAAAATTTCCATCGGAATAACAAATTCAAATTCTATGTGGGTTTTTCTTTTACAAAAGAGTACTTTTTATAAGAAAGTTTCAGAAAAAGAAATATTTTAAGATAGTAAAATTATATAAATTATACAATTATTATTACTAAGAATAAATTAAACTTTAATTAAGTTTACATAAGATATTTTTTTCCTTTTATATTCATTGTCTGTTCTTAAAAATTATACTTTAAATTATTTTTCAAAGAATAACTTTTTATTTAATTAGTAATGAAGAGTAATACTTAAATATTAATATCTTTGATAATTATTTTAGAATTTTGTGAAAGTTTACAATCTGTTGGCTTTTTTCTCGATTCCTTTGAGTTTAATTAAGCTGCTTACAAAGTTAGAGAGTTGGTCTCTTTTGTTTTCCTTCTATATTTATATTTTTTTCCATCTCTATTTTGTATTTATTAAATTTAAAAAAAAAAAAAAAATCCAACTGAGAGTAGAAAGGACTTTCTTTCATTTTTACCCATAGAACTTCTGCTCTGCGAGTCTACGTTTACCTGCTTTCAATGTTACTAAAAAAAAAACGAGGTAACTATGTTAGTTTATTTTTTTAGTCAGATATTTCCTGAATCTCGACATCTCGAACTACTTGTTATTTAAAATGTTGCTTACCTTTTAGAGTCCTCTAATTTATTTATTTTTTATCCACGACTGTATTTTTCTCCAATGTGTGATAGCCACTAATCGGTGTAGTTCAATAACCAAACAACATCTTCTCACATAATATTGTAATAAACAATTGACCGGTTTCGGCTTTTTGAAAGCAGCCTTCTTCAGATAATCTACAAACTAAGTAACAGACATAAACTTAAGGTATAAAATAATGTAAAACAAGATTTTAAAACAATAATTGAAAATAAGTGAAAAAAAAACTGAAATGCATGGAATGCAAAATACCTAGAGGTTACTGGATTGACTTTGAAAGTACAAGATAAAAAAAAAAATATTTTCTCACTTGTACTTTCAAAGTCAATCCAGTAACCTATAGGTATATTTGCATTACAGTTATTTCAATTTTTTCCCGTCTAAACCAATTAATTTTATCTACGATTGATACGAAATATAAACATTGTATCTCTGTTTAGATGCGTAGAAAGTGATTCTTTACTTACTTGTATTCATTGCGCATACGCGTCTCATAGTTCTGAAGAATTCCTCTTCTTTACCGCCCTAGGGTGGTAAAGAAGAGGAATTCTTCAGCTTTACGCACGATTAGCGAGTTTGTTTACATTTAACAAAACTAATTTGCTGTTCTTTTATTAAAGTAATTGTTTATATCGAGTTTTTAGTGAAAAAACAATGAGTGAATCAAGTGACTTTGACGAAAATGTGGAGAATAATACTCCTTCAGAAATAATTAATTCTGCAAAAAATACAACTCAAGAATTAATGCCATCTTTATCAAGAGAGAGATACGAACTTACATAAAACAAGTTTATTTTTTTCTGTATTTATTATTTAAATCAACAATCGTAGATAAAGTACGGTACGCAACTCGTGCGAAAACGGTATTTTGCATTGCTCGTGTGGTTTTACTACCCTCGCTGTCGCTCGGGTGCAAACTCCACACTCGCATGCAAAATGCTACTTTCCGCACTCGACGCGTAATGTACTATTTTTGTATATTAAAGAAGGCTGCTTTAGAACAGCCGAAATCGGTCAATTGTTAATTATATTTTTTTGTGTGAAGATATTATTTGGCTATTGAACTACACCTCTCTCATGATTTTTTTTATCCAGATAATGAATGCTTAGTTCAAAAATGATACATGTCTCTTAACCAATTATTATAATAAATTAGATAAATAGTTGTTTTATCTTTGCGAGTGACAAACTTTTCAAACATTTTAACTTGTTAAGCAATTAATTACAATAACAATGAGCTTTATCGATTACCAACACAATTTATTTATTGGTTTCTTCCGAGCTTAGAAGGTAACGCACATGAGAAACAAACATATTTTTATGTCTTCAAATTTAAAAATTCAAATTTTTAAGTTTTAGGTAGTATTCATACAACGGAAAGATTAAATTTTACTTTAAATAGAATTATAATTATCATTAACTACGGGAGAAATACAGACATACAGAGAAAAATAGACCCCCGCACCGGGTTAAAAATTCTTGGACAGAAATCTATTTCAACATTAGAGAACATTTTTGGTCTCCTGTCAGCTTAACATTTTAGTGAACCACCCTTAAAAACTACTCTTCCGCTTTAATGAAATTTGGATGGTAGGCCATAATTACCCCATTGTTGGTCCCACATCAATTACAACTCTCTTTGAAAATTTAATATTGCTGAAAAATAAGGGAATCGAAACAGATACATATTTCATGTGACCATTCTTCGAATGGTTGGATGCGAGGAAGCTATGCGCCATACAAAGTGGCAAACTTTTTTTATTAGTAAAAAGTGTAATTTATTTAACTAGAATAGTGTTTATTATATTTATTGATTATGGCTAGAGGGATTAATAGAAAGTAATACGACAACATTGTCAACACAATTTCTAGTCTCTGAGACGTTACTCTTACTCTTACTATGTAACACGAGCATTTGTAACTCTGAAGATGATGCATAATGGCAAGACGAGTTTGTTCATTTTATTATAAAATTGTGGTGCTAACATTGTTGTGTTACTTTCTATTAATCTTTTTGTCATAATTATAAATCGGTACCACAAAATCTCAAAGTTCTTTCTACCTAGGATAAACGATCTTACTTTTTGTGGAGTTAATCGAATTTTATAAAAACATTAGAATAAAAAAAAAGAAATTAGAAAGCAAAATTAATGTTGCTTCTATGTTTAATTTTATAATAATCCGAATTTAATGTTCAACAAAAAAAAATCCCATGGCAAACCCTTGTCACATACATATCTTCCAATTATTTCAACTTTTCCTCTCAAAATAATGGGATATGTATTTAAAAATAAAATTAATTATTATTTTATTTAAATTTATTGCAAAAAGTTTTTTTAACTTATTATAACGAAATATATTATACTTTATTTGAATTTTTTTTTTTTAAATTGAATTTTGGCCCTTTAAGTTATGGAGAAATAGAAATTTTAGATTATGTTAGCTCCTTTCGATTATTATAATAGCTTTCAGAGGTAATAGATCAAAAATACAAATTCTAGCATGTCGCACGAGGAGATTTTCTTTAGAAACAATGCCTTTTATATGGAAATAAGGGAAGCACTGTCCAAGTTTCAACATTGATTTTCTTCATTCTCTGCTATTATTATTTCTAGCAATGATATTATTTTTTTGCAGAATGAAAATAAGCATAGATGAAAGTAAGTAATTAAAATAATCCGTAAGCAAATTGTCGTTTAGTTTCATAAATAATTGATAAATAATATAATTACAAAAGATTAAGTGAGTTAAAAATAAAAAAAATACAAATAATTTCTTAAGGGAAGTAAGGACAAAGTAAAAAAGAATAGAGAATAGAGCCCAGACTATTCTAAAGTCTGAAGTTAGGAAGTGAATGCTTGGAAAAAGACTTCTGTTTATGTAAGCATATATATATTAATTAAAGATAATTCCAATTTCAACCAAGAGACTTTTAAAACTGTTTCTCCAGTAGTAGCAATTACTAATTAGGAATTTTTTGCATATTATTTTATTGAAGTTAAAAGAATTTTAAAGAAGTAGGGATTTAGAAAATTCGGTGACATTTAGATATGTTAGCTTAGTAAAAATATACAATGATTATATCCTTTCATATAAATCATATCAGATGTAAGACAGTGTTGGAATTTTCTCTACTTTGTGAAAAACATTGAAGCATGGATATGTTTTTGAACTTTAAATCCAGTTTAGCCAATCTTTACACCTCCCCTTCTGAAGACGGAAAGCCACGAAGCGCTGTTACCTTCTAACTTTCTGGTCACCGAATATAGAATCTAAACAGAGGTGTCTTGATATAGGCCGGAGGGAGTAGGGAGTGGCACCAGTTTCCCTCTCCCCTAGAATACAAACAAGCTATAAAATAGACTTTTCTCAGGGTAAAAAGGTAGTGATATGACAGGAGACAGGTATTTATATTATGATTTGAAAACTGACAGCTTTGGCAACCAGAACGAAGGTTTCAATCTTTGTATTCTAGTGGGGCGGATAGTCCTGAGAAAATGGTGCCATCTGCCTTCCCTCTTTATTTACTCTATACTCGGTGTTCCTGGTACTATATTTAAATACTTCAGCGCTTCTATTGGCGAAACATAGTACTAAAAAGTACTATATCGTGCAACCTCCTGTTATATCCTAATTTCCTAGTACTATATTTAAGAGCGTCACATTATTCATGTCGTTTTTTGCATGACGGAAGTTTCTTCTGTCTCCTAGCCCAAAATCACATCCATGTTAAAATAACTTTTATGATATCCTACTTGACAGTACTTTATGAACATATAAAATAAAAAGAAAACAGTCACATAATATTATTCTCTAGATCGCACTGAGACATTAGAAATTAAAGTTTTGGTCTTTAGACCTGTTTCGATTTCCACTGAGGTTATATTTATTCTGGCTGTCTAATGTACTTTTAGGAATTTATAGATAGGTATAGTATAATAATATAATAATAATAACCATTTATTATAACCTCAAAACAATATACATAATAGGTATAGTATAAGTGGATGAAATGAAAATGGATACGTACCTACATTAGTTTTGAAATATTGATTTTTATTTGCCCACGTGGAACAATATCTAGCTCGCGTACAACGGAGAAATAATAATGGCAACGTGCATTTTACAGATGGCAACTGTTTGTTTGACTTCGAAAAAAATACCAGTTTATATTATTACCATATGGTACACAGAAAACAAAAGTTGTTTAATATGCAGTTATTTAAGGACATTACTCTTAAAAAACATAAATGCTAACGTATTAATCTTTGCACTGTAAAATATCACAATATCAAATTCGATCTTACCATATTGCGGGCGAAGCCGCGGCAGTGGATGCTGCCGGCCAAGAGCTCATGTCATGGCAATATGAGGAATGCGCTAGTGTCAAGAAATAAAGTACGAAGAACCTCAAGTTGAATATATTACCATAAAAGCTAATTTAGTTTTAGTTTAATAAATGTATTTGTTTTTGATTGAAAATATTGTTTAATAACAATATTTTAGGTTTAAGAGATTTTTTAATTCGCTTGAACCAGGAATTTTAATATTTTTGGCTATTTAATTTCAAAAGAGTTCTCATCTTATTATATAGAAGCAGGGAAATGGAGTCGGTTTCTGGATACTAACCGAGTTTTCATTTTAATGTAGAAGAAACCCGTTTAAGTTGGAGGTTTCCACCTTGATTTCTTCGAGTTAGCTTAACGCTATCTTCCCTAATACTATTTAAAATCCCGCTTAATTAAATGTTCCAATCCTGTTTATCTCCTCTATCCACATAATTTTCTGTCTTTTACGTCTACTTGATAACAATTTTTTTTTTTTTTAGAACTTCAATAGTATTATTTTTAGATACTTAAGTTTAAATTTTTGTTCCCATTTTCTATTGTCCCGGTTTTTTATTCGGTTAATAAGTGTTATTACTTTCCACCAGCCATTATTACTTCCTGTTTCTATCTCGTTATCACTGTTGTCCCATAATTTACAGTATACTGATTAAAAGATAAGTTGGGAGCTTAAATGTCCAAGGTTTAATTTCTAAAGCTTTGAAATAATAAAGAAATACCTTGGATGGACCTCTTTGGATTTAAAGAAATGTAATGAATTCTTTAGACTTAAGAGATTTAAATTAATTTATTACTTTCCAAGAAACTCATACATCCAGGGAGAGTATGAGTTTCTTGATGACTGAGCTCTGGACAACATGAAACATAAACATTATTTCAAATCTTAAACAACAAATTTTTTATTTAAAAAAAAAAAAAAAAAAAAAAAAGCCTTAAATGTAAGTAATAAGGTATAAAATAATTTTTTCCGTGGTAGGCTGTGAAATAGTAACTTTAGAGCCTAAAAAACATAGCTAAAATCCATTTTTTCATTACGTGGACTTAAAAAATCTTTTCATTACTCCTAGCTGTAAAGAAAAAATCTTTTACGTCCTAGGCACTAAAAGATTTTTTCTTTACGGCGGGTAGTTGTCAAAACTTCCGTTAGTAGTGCTGCAGTCTTTGTAGAAATGCTTCTAGTACGATAAAAATCCGCTAGATGTCAATGCGTTTTGTTTATCTTTTCTTATAGTGTAACCTCATTTTGAAGGTTTCTTTTTTTAAGTCTTAAGTATGTACTAATATTTGTTATTATTATATATTGATTAGTGATTCATATTTAATGTTTTTCATTGTCTGCTACCTCGGAAAAAATAGCATATGCTACGCGACTTTGAAGTGTTTTTTCTTTACCTTGGCAATATTTACTGTCTCGCTTCGCTCGACAGTAAATGTAATTGCCGCGGTAAAGAAAAAACTCACTTCACAGCCTTGTAACATAATATACTATTACTTGTCACCATATAAAAGCCATTGTAATATAAATTCCATATAAATGCTCGATTGGATGATTGGTAGAGGTTTAATTAGCCCTCCTAAGATTTGAGACTGACACAAACGATATTGAAGGTATTATGAAGGATTCAATTGAATTAAGTTGACTTTTCCTCCCCTTGTGAACCCTTAAAAATGTCGCAGTAATTTCTTCGGGCTTTTTTTTTTTTTTTTTTTCATTTTTCATGATGAGTAATAAATATATTCAAGGACTAAAAATGATCAGTTTATTGACAAACCACAATAGCTAAATGTTTGTAATAACAATCTGTAACGATCTATGACAGTAATACTGATATTCTAAATTAATATACTTGATTGAACCAATTCAATTGATTAAAACAGTAAAATTAGAATAGAAGGAAGAACCTGGGGAAGGGAATCCAAATTCGGATCTGTACGTTTCATGTTGAACTGCTTTAAGTTAACCATATTTACTTTCGGATGGAAGTAGAGAACGGCCGGCTATGACAAGCATGAGCGTTTGAGCGAAAAATGTCGCCGCTTATCGCTGGCACTACATATTTTTAGGGTCCGTAGGCAAAATCAAGGACCCTTATATTTTCCTGCGTGTGTCTGTCCGTCCGTCCTCTCGCGTGCTCTCACGGCTACACCTTTCGTCCGATCACTTTTTGGCATGTATGTGTCTTGTACCTTCCCACATATTTTAAAAATATAGCGACTTAAAAAAAAATTTTTTTCAAAAAAATTAGGGTAAAAAAACTTAAGGGTTAAATTTTTTTTTTTTTTTTCATTTTTCATGATGAGTAATAAATATATTCAAGGACTAAAAATGATCAGTTTATTGACAAACCACAATAGCTTAATGTTTGTAATAACAATCTGTAACGATCTATGACAGTAATACTGATATTCTAAATTAATATACTTGATTGAACCAATTCAATTGATTAAAACAGTAAAATTAGAATAGAAGGAAGAACCTGGGGAAGGGAATCCAAATTCGGATCTGTACGTTTCATGTTGAACTGCTTTAAGTTAACCATATTTACTTTCGGATGGAAGTAGAGAACGGCCGGCTATGACTAGCATGAGCGTTTAAGCGAAAAATGTCGCCGCTTATCGCTGGCACTACATATTTTTTAGGGTCCGTAGGCAAAATCAAGGACCCTTATATTTTCCTGCGTGTGTCTGTCCGTCCGTCCTCTCGCGTGCTCTCACGGCTACACCTTTCGTCCGATCACTTTTTGGCATGTATGTGTCTTGTACCTGCCCACATATTTTAAAAATATAGCGACTTAAAAAAAATTTTTTTCAAAAAAATTAGGGTAAAAAAACGTAAGGGTTAAATTTTTTTTTTTTTTTCGACACCGTGAGGGGTATCATATGAAAGGGCACGTCGAGCTGATTACAAAAATATATAATTCTTTGGTTATAACTTTGATAGGGCGAGCGTAGGCGAGTTTGAAGCGGGTTTAAACGTGCCCCCCCCCCCTCTATCTCGCTTATGTGAAGTGCAAAAAATCTGAAAAAATTCCTGAACATTCTTCGACCAAAAGTAAAGATACCACTTTTTGGAAATTTCGAAAAAAATAATTATTTTTTATTATTTTTTTTTACTTACCGCTCAGTCTTTCCAGTTGATTAGCAACTCTCGACAAGTAATGGCAGGGAACTAATGAAAAAAACAGTGTAGCCTATTATTGTCGCTCTTCATACCCCGCCCGCTCACCGGTCGTATCGTACCCGAGGCCAAAAGCCTCGGCAACGACAAAAGCAGCGAGCGACTAAGTGGCGCCGCTTACGCTTGTGTTTACATTGTGTACAATGGAAGTAGGGGAAGACTGGCTATAGTGGCTATGACAAACACGAGCGTCTGGGCGAAACATGTTGCCCCTTGATCTCCTCTGCTTACCGCTCCCCTATAGACTTAAATTTTCGCTCACAGCCCAGAGTAGCTAGTTCACTGGAAGCTGTTTAGCGAGTTCACCTAAGTAGTAAGAGTTTAGCTAGTTCACCTGACGCCATGTTAGGAACTGATGAAAAATACCTCCCAGCCTATTATTTTGCGCTCTTATCGTAGCCAGCACAACTCAAACGCTCTACTGCTCTGTCACTTTGTCGCATCGCGCTCACCGCTTCTATCATACCCAGGGCCTTAATTTTCGACGGAGATGTTAATTTTTAAGCATAGATAGCCAGAAATATTTTTACTTTCTTAGTGGTTTAGTATGCTTTGACATTAAACTGATTAAATCTGTTAGTACTAATTTAATTGTTATAGAAATATAATCTTCGCTAGTTTCCCGGTGAAGACTGGTCTTTCAAGGTGATGCTTAATGGAAACATCTCCAGTCGCTATCCCAAAACAACAATAAACTAAACCTTTTCTACCTACACAGGGACCTACGATTCGAAACTTAAACGGCCAACGTCGCTGTCACTCTCAAGGATACATAATAATGATTAGTAAAAACATGATTCCACCACTTTTCCATTTAATATTAGAAAGTACCACAAAATATCAGTAGAAGTGACGTAAGTTTTATTATTGTTGAACATAGATTGTCTTAATGTTTTGTAAGTTGCTGTAAAGTTAGATTAAGGCTTTCATTATAATATTAAAACACGTTGTTACACGTTTCTTTAAAAAGGAAATAGTGTTAAGGAACAAAAATAGGAAAGAAGGGTTAAAAACAAAGTCATGTTTTACAGCTAGTATATATCTCGAACAAGAAAGCAGTATATGGCTTAAGGGTTGGGAACTGAGAATGTTGGGAGCCGGATGATAAATCTACTTGATAGCAGTAAAGTGTTTACTAACTCACTGAAAGAATCGCCTAATCTAAACTAAGAGAAACACAAATCCAATTAATTTTCTCGTACCTTCTGATAAACCATCTCGAAAATGATATGTCCAAATATGTTGAAAAATTACCTTAATTTCGGAAAATTTAATTTAAAAACTTTGATCTCTAAAGTACTGTGTTCAGTCTAAACAAGTTTAATAAAATAACTATTAATCTGTCCAGCTGAAGATTTGCCTTAGCTTATTAGGAGTGTCAACCTTACTTAGTAAAGGAATTAATTATATTATACATAACTTGTTTCACTATGTGATCTGCATTCATCAGTTAATCAAAAAAGGAGTTTCTTTACAGTATAGTCAACGGTGGAAAAATTACGGAATTAAATCGGAAAGTTTTGAAATTTAGTTTGTTCTTTTAATTTTGAAATTGTTTACTTATTTAAAGATGCTTGAAAATACATCTAACACAAGTTCTGAGGTGATTCATTCTTTCTCAGCCATCATAATTATTACGTGTCAAAATCAGCTGTTTTCTAATGACGTCAGAACTGTATGCATATTTTATAATACCGACTCAATGCGGTCATGTAAACTGACATCATTTGAAACAGTAACAGTATTGTGATTATTTTCAATACAGCTTAGCTTATGTTCTTTAAAATAATGTATTATTAAAAATTGTTTATTATTATTATTACTATTTAGTTAGTAGTTTATAAACAAGCTGCCTAGAATTGCGTGAGTGAAGATCTGCATTTTGAATCACAGTTGTGCCAAATATGCAATTTAGATGGAACTGAAATTCCTAATATTTTATTTTTCAACTCTATTGGTTTTTAAATTTACTAGTTGTATGAAGTGTAGTACTAGTTGTATGACCAGGTTGGAACCTTGGTGCATGAAAGGTCTTACTCCTACTGACGTTATTTCTTAAGCTGCTCGGAAAAAAATTAATGGGTTATATCGGGTGATTACTTGCAGGTGGCAAATGGAACTGTTTAGTAGAGGGAAATATAGGACACAATATGGTTTTCATTTTTTATATTATATGTTTTCATGATAACTAAGAATTTTACTCTTGACATGATCATTTTCATGCCTTTGCAGTTAAATATTCTATTTTATGATCCAATTTTCATCACAGGTCAAAGGATTACTTGATTACTTAAATATGTATTTTTAAGTTTTTGGTAGTTTTCATACTACGGAACGTTTAATTTTTAATTTAAATCAAATTATAATTATTATCAACTACGGGAAACAGACAGAGAAAAATACACTCCAGCGCCGGGATGATGCGGGGCGCTGGAGTGTATTTTTCTCTGTCTGTTTCCCGTAGTTGATAATAATTATAATTTGATTTAAATTTAAATATGTATTTGCATCAATAACAATGTGAAAGCAGTTATAAAAATGTTAAAGCAAATATTATAGGTACACATATAGAATTATTTATTATAGATTGTAATTTGAAACACGTATTTTTTTCTTCCTTCTTTTCCTCAGCGTGTTCACATTGATTATTTAAAAAAATTATAATAATAAATTAAGAATTTTCATGATTTTATAATTTTAAAATGAGAAAGTTTTGTGTGATTTCTTTTTTTTCGTAGTTTTTTTTGAGTTACCGACGGTGCATGTACGTATTTAATGGGAGAGTAATTTTTAATTTTCCCATGATTTTGGATTTTAATTTATTTATGCTAAATTTGAATTCCTCTGAGCGATGACATGTTTGTGCAATGTGACTTAAATTAGTCATGTAGGGCATGATATTTAATATTTAATCTGCATTGACCCGTATTTCTCCTGAATACTTATTTATTTATCCCTACAATGAATAAACTGTTGTAATGCGCACTTGTAATTCTGGATTTAATGTTTTATAAGGCTAATTTGTTCCTCTCGTTCCATTTACCGTGTAATGCATTTTATTTGTACCTTAAGGTTTAAATTCGAAATAGGTATATCTCTATCTCTGCCCTTTATTTCACTGCTTTAATATTCAGAGTTTTCTGGTTCAGCGCACGTTTCTCTCCCAACTACCATTGTGTAACATCTATTATGCTTACATTTCAGTTGAAAATTATGTTGCAGATGGTAACATTGTGGGGAAAAACAATTTCTCTGATCTTACAGTTCGCCAATGTCCTTTAATTTAATTTTTTATACTGTTACCAACAAAATTGTTATTCCCTATAACTGAAAGTGGTATTGTTGAGCAGAGCGAAGCGAAGCTCTTATACTACACTTTGCATTTGGTTGGACACAAACTCCTGAATCGATCCGCACAAAATTCGGCACGGTCGTAGTGACCAACCACAGGAAGGTATAAATCTGAAATGGTCAAAATTGGTATACAGGGGTACGGGGTACAAAAGTTAAAAAAGTATAAATGCCGTTCATGATGCATGTCATTGGACAGCTCTTTAAGAGTGCAGTTATTGTTGTTATGTTCGCTTTTGTCATATTTTCATTTAAGAGGGGGGTAAAATAGAAAAACAGGAAAAAAAAAGCTTTTTAATTAAAACTTAAAAAAAGCTCGGAAGCTGTCGCGGAGCGAAGATTTAGTGATTTTTGTATTTACGATTTTTATATTTAATTGAAAGTTGCCATAGTTACGGAGATTCAAATGTTTGTTTATACTTATAATGTAAGATTGAAAGTTTTGTCTTGTTCGTAAAATAAAAGGAATTTAAGAAGATCAAAGGTTTTAGCTGAATCTTAGAGGTAAAAGACTCGAAGCCGAGACAGAAGCAATATTACTATTTTTGATTCGATTTCAGCTGTTTATAAATAAAAATGTTTATTGTTAACTATCAGCTGTTTAATATATACTACGTACTGCATTATTTCGCTAATAAAAACATTGAATGATATTGTTTTAATTATTTAATTAGTTATTGAGCCAAATAAAATAATCAATCAAATGCAGATACTTAAAGAAAGCGATGCGGAGTTACATCTCCCGTCAACAACTGTAGGGCAAGTTTTTGTGTGAACAACAAATGTGACGCAAACAAATAAATGTAATATGAATTTTAATTTAATGCATGAAGAAAATTTAAGATTAAAATGCACGCTCAGTTCAATATTGCAAGCAGACAACTGCATTGCACACCTAGTATAGAAGGAATATTGTTTAATTCATTGGTATATTTACATGTGTACGCCTGGAGGGGTTGAATGCCCGATGGAATTTCTATTAGTTCATCAGTGTTTGTTTATGTTGCATCTGTTGGTTTAGTTTAGATAATCGATATTGAGCTCTCCTGCTTCGTTATATTAAAGTTTACATGCATCTAAGCCCACCTATATTGAGACTAGGAATGTTTGCCCTCAACTTCAATCAACTGGTCATGCCATTTAAACTTGAGTCAATAATTTTTACACGAAATATTTGTTACTTTATAAATGGACGTAGCTACTGTTCGTTTCTCATTTAAAATAATCATATTGATTACGATATTTTTGTGAATTATAAATACGTTTCCATGATGGTTAAATACAGATTGAATTAAGTTTTTTTGGCCCCAAAGTGTCCATTGAAACCTAGATTTAAATCCAGATACGACACACTAAATTCTGGGATCGTATCTGGATCAAATTTTATGGAAACAACTGAACTCGATCCTGACATGTGCAGAGCGTGAGCGCCCTCTTGCGTGTTTCTGTAGAAACTGGTGAAATCTGTCAAAACACCACCCTCCACTTAATCAAAAACCATATTTCTGTTTTCATAACAAACCTGGTTATAAAAGGTGAAGGTTACAAAATTATTTATTATTCAAAACGTATTGAATACGGATTCAATACCATTCACACTCATAGAAAAACTAACTTGTTGAATCCCAAATCAGGATTCAATCCGTATTTAAACATCATGGAAATGTAGGAATTATTTTTGTTATTATGTAATTACAATGATTATTGTTGTTTTATCTAATGTAGGAATACACATTTCAACCTATCTAAAAAAAAAAAAAAAAAAAAATTCTAGACAATATCTTTTTTAGACTTTCGAAAAGGCAATAAAAAAATTTAATTTAATTTTTGCTTCTCAAATTCTTATTCTTATAATTTGTGATTTGGGACCAAATATCTTTTTTCTTGAATTAAAAATTCATAAGAAAACGTGTTTTAGGAATTAAGTAAAGGAACTGCCAATAATTATTATATTTTTAGTGCACAAAAGTCGTTTTGTTTCCTTGCAGTAGCCAGATTATGGCTCCTGGATACTCTTACGAAGGCCACATTAAAATGAATGATATTATTTATGTTTAATTTTGGTTAAAATATTAATTTTTGGTATTCATTTTAGGTAATAATATAATAATGAAGCGCAGTGGCAAGAGTGTATATTGGTATCCTTTATTATATTTTAAGAAAAATTTCCATTCTCCTAAAAGTAGGTCCTCAAGGTTAGTCCATATCGGGAAACAATTTTGCGCATCTTTGTTGTGGAACTGAACCGCAGCAGCGCCGATTCTGCCTCGCAACAAAGACGCGGTCTCGGTGTGGACTAAGTTTTTTAAATCGTCGGGTTATTAAACTTATGAAATTAATTTTAAAGCTAGCAAATAACGTGTAGTTAAATTCCAAGTTGAGTTTAAGTTGCTTTGTCACCTTTCATGTTTCAACTCTTCAAAATGATTCAACCAACCCTTACTTTATCTATGTGAAGTTGAAAGCTTTAAATTCATTGGAATTTATCTGCTGCTTCCGTGGGAGGAGGTGTTTCGGGAGGAAATTAACCTTGTATTTGCATATCTCTCACTATTAAGGGGCTGATAGTCTCCACTTTTCATTTGGTGGTCGGGGTTTATTTGGATTAATTCTGTGGGCGTTTGCTACAGTCTATAAGGTTCGCTATAAGGTTTATATAGCTCAGGGTCCTAGTGTGTTCGATTCTCTTAAGCTCCTTGGGGCCTTACAGTTAGCTACGAACCCTAAAGGCTTTTATTGCCCTTAATTCGCCCTATTTGCATTGTTAACCACAAGTCCTTTTTTTCTCCGCTTTCAACTAAGATAAAACTCTTACGGTCTTTGAATATTTGATCGTTCCTTTTTAGTATATTCCTCGTATTATTATTTACCCATGAAATAATATAATGAATGAATAATATTATAAATAATATTAATTTTTGTATTTATTATTAATCATTTTAATTTCTTTGTATCTTTTTTTTTTTTTTTTCTATATTTTAGTTCGAATTATACCTTTTTTACTTTCATATATAAGTAATAGATATAGAAAGAAAGCATTGTGAAGTTTGAAAATTCGATTTTGAGGTCCCCTGAGTCAAAATGTTTTTGTTTTTTAAATTGTCAGTCTGTTTTTAGCCTGTGCAGAAGCGTGAAGCCTAACTACTGGGTAGATTTCATTGATATTTGGCATTTATGTTCTAAAAAATACCCCGAAGCTGAATCGAAAAATAAATTTAAGCTCTTAATTTAGGGGACATCCAAAAAATCATATAATGATAAAAAAAACATTACTTCTTCAAAACAATTCCGACGGTTTAGATTAAATTTGTTTTAAGTGTAGTCCATTTAAATGCGAATCTATCCCTATTAGTAATATTAGTTAATCTATCTATAATTAGTTTTCCTTTGATCTTGTTCCTGAGGTAATAGCTGTAAACGCAAAGGGTGAGAGATCGGTTGCGATTCCTCGCTGAGGTAGAGTTATTTTTATGGCAAATTTTGATAAAATGCTCTGTAATAATTAAATGTAACCACGATAACTTGAAGAAACTGCCAAATTAATGGAAAAAACCTGGACCAGGTAATTATGTACTCGTACAAATGAGGAAGTTTAGTACTAGTCGTAGGTATCAGACAAATTTTTTTCGAGGAAACATATCAATTTAACTTTTAAATTAACTATTTTTCTTTTATATTTTAACCTATACAAATTTAATTGAAAATATGTTCAATTATTTTTGTACAGAATTTCTCTCCATCGTCTCCAATGCTTTAAATACGTAATGGATCAAAATACATTTTAATTATTTTTTTTATGTGCAAGTAAATAAAGAAAGTTGTTTGTTTTAAGACTTGGCGCCTGAGATGTGAAGCGGAAAATTTAAAGTGCAGACGAAATCTTAAATAACTGAGGCTTGGAAAAGCATGTAGGGGTGAAAAAATTGAACTAACTTAAAATAGCAGCGACCCATGAAATACCCTTGAGATAAGCCTTCAAATCTAAAATAAAATCAGTTTATACTGATACTACTTTCTTGGAGTGTTAATTCACCCTTTGCTGCCTAATGTTTTAAATGTTGTCTCTTAACAACTTATGTGTTCTATTAAATATGAAAAAGAGGTTTTACATTAACATTCTATACTCCCCTCAATCGTCTACGGCAGCGTTTCTTAACCCACGTACCCCTTTTTTGTATAATTAACTGTGCGTACCCCCTAAAAAAAACCCTTATTTTTATAAATACTTCTTATATTAGATGAAGTATAGTTTAACTACTGCTAATATTGCTACATCATAGAAACAGCTGTAAATAGGTAATTTTAATTCCAAACAAGATTTTTTAATTGACATTTTACTAAAAAGTTTTTATATATTAGACAGAAAAGTAAACAAAAAACCTTTTTTTAATCCACCGCGTACCCCTTACACATTTGCGCGTACCCCCAAGGGGTACGCGTACCACAGGTTGAGAGCCGCTGGTCTACGGTAACAACCAATTCATTCACGTGGTCTGATTTTCTACCTCAATGACTAATAAAGAACTTTCAAGAACTTAAAAATAATCTATGGCTTCCGTCTTTGCTGGTACACAATTGCAAACTGGTAGTCAGAATGCCACACTCTGTAATACTACGTTCTCTCGACTTAATCGGATCTATTCGGCCGACTACGCATCCACTGAAACCGTAGCCTAAAGGTGCGTCCACACTATGCCAAGTGACAAGGAATGGCATGGCCAAATGGCATTGCCAAGTGTAATGTGGACGTCTCCCTTGGCATTTGCTATTTGCCAAGCTTGGCACAAAACGTGCCACTTGACATGCCAAGCCGAACCCGACGATTGTCGGTCCGGATCAAAGAAAGCCAGATGGCAAGAAGTCGTAAGTCGGCCAGACGGCTTTGCCGCTTGGCCTTGCCAACTGGCATAGTGTGGATGCGCCTTAAGTCGGCTGATACGAGTTAAACACTGACTGCTACCCTATTTTTAATGCCATCACTCGAAAGCCATTCGGTAGGCCCATTTTGAATATTGAGTTGCAATCTTTCGAAAGGTTGGTTTTAAAATTAAAAATAAAAGTTTTAAAATATGGATTTAAGGAGATAGCGTGCAAAAAAGTGTCTGACTAACATCAAGCTGGAATTTTGAGTATAAGTAAATCTTTTGGTGCCTTTTTAGGATAAGTGGTGGTGGAGGGAGCCAGGGTAGCCGAGCGTCTACCGCTCGCTCAGCTATCAATAGTCGAGGCAACTCGAGGTCGTGGGTTCGATCCCGTGCCATGCGGGTTCGATAATCTGAATTGTATCAGTGAATCGAGGACGGTACAGGGCGAGGGACACCCTTTATGGGGACTCTTCCCCCACTCTTTGATCGGTGTCCGATGATCCGATCCGTGTCATGATGATGTAATTTGTATCTATGGTTTGAGGACGGAGCAGGGTGAGGGACACCCTCTATGGGGACTCTTCCACCACGCTTTGACGCACGCTTATATCGCTACTAATGACCAATCCATACTCGCTTCGGTGGTACAATGTACAAATGTATGATGTGTGAAGTAGCTGGAACTATCCACCACGGGGCGAAAAAAAGGGCCTAAGTGATGGCCTAATTGCAAGGTTCGAACAAGTGGTTCGTCCTACCCGTTCTAGTAGGAAGGTACAAGGTACTAGACTACTACTAGAATATGTGGTTGGCTAAGTTAGTTTGTGGGACATAGCTTGGCAATAGGCATTTGAAAAAAACAAACCGGCGAAGAGCGGCCATGTCCCGCCCTGTTTGGTGGTCAATGTGATTTTCATGATCTTGAATACAAAATTAGAGTAAATAAACAGGTCAAGTGTGTGCTAGTCAGCACACAGCGAGGGTCCGTAGACAACCCTGCACAGTTTAAGTAGTACCCTATTGATGGTGTTTTTTAAAATGCTAAAAAGCTTACTTTGAACTATCCTATGGGTCTGATATTCTCAAAACACATAAACAAACTTCTGATAAAGTATTTTTTTGCCACTGAACCGGACTACAACCATATAAATACATCGAAAAGGCCATAATTATAAAAAAAAGTACTTTGTCAATAAAAAATTAAATAATATTTATTTCGAAATTTCCAAAAAGTGGTATCTTTACTTCTGGTCGAAGAATGTTTAGGAATTTTTTCAGATTTTTTGCACTTCACATAAGCGAGATAGGGGGGGGGGGGGGCACGTTCCACACCTACTTTAAACTTGCCTACGCTCGCCCTATCAAAGTTATAACCAAAGAATTATATATTTTTGTAATCAGCTCGACGTACCCTTTCATATGATACCCCTCACGGTGTCGAAAAAATATTAACAAAATTTAACCCTTAAGTTTTTTTTCCCTAATTTTTTTGAAAAATATTTTTTTTAAGTCGCTATCTTTTTGAAATTAAGGCATATATGCCTTATGTGGGCAGGTACAAGACACATGCATGCCAAATTTCAAAGTGATCGAACGAAAGGTGTAGTCGTTAGAGCAGGCGACAGGACGGATGGACAGACACACGCAGGAAAATATAAGGGTCCTTGGTTTTGCCTACGGACCCTAAAAATCAAGTTATTGTTCATTTATTTCTTGATAGATTAGTTATTGAAATTAGTTTTTTGTCACCTATTAAGTAACAAACTGATGGGTGGAGAACGGCCATGTCCTGCCCATTTTGGTGGAAAATGTGATTTCTATGATCCTAAGTACGAACTTAGTTAGATGAACAAAAATCAAGTTGACGATAGTTCGTCACTTAATAGGTTAGTTAGTCAAATATTACTCCAAATCAAAGAGGTCACCTATTAATTGACCTATTTTGACAAAGTACCATCAACTTGTTTTTTTGCTCTACTAGCTAAGTTAGTACTCATAGGATCATGAAAATCACATTGTCCACCAAAAAGGGCGGGATACGGCCGTTCTCCACCTTGCTGTCCCGTAGACGAACATAGCCGACCAAACATTCTTAAAAGGCTCCAAAAGATTTACTTATACACAAAATTTCAGCTTGATGTTAGTCAAACACTTTTTTGCACGCTATCTCTTGGACTATAATATTTACTATGAAAATGGATCCGAAAAATTAAATCAAAAATATTAACTAGTAAGAAGAGGAGGGGAAGGTTTCTTTCAGTTGGCTTTAACGCGAGAAAGTTGGTTTGGAACCAAATTTTTTCTCGTCATGTTATGATAGCCTATAGATTATTCTGAAGCTTTGTATAAAACGCTGACTATGACCCACCCACCTTTACTTGAGTCATTGATATGACGAAACCTTTTTGTCACTTTCTTCTTAATCAATTTTTGTGTTGTTAATACTGTAACAAGGCGTAACCACTTAATAAAATTTTAATCTTAATAACATATTGTGGTTAGTTTAAATATAATGAGTAATATGTTAGTAGTGATTAAAAGGACAATGTATGTGAATTCGCTTTTAAATTTCAAAAGACAAGAAGGTTTGAAGTGGAGCAGGTACTTCGATTATTGATTACTTCTCAATGATTCAAGATGCACTCAAGTTAATTATACCTCCCTAATATATTCAAATTAATTAGTCTCTGCACTACCTTAAATTATACATTTTTATAAGAGATGTTTAACTTTCTTTTAAGATAATATGGATTTTATTTTTAAAACTTAAATGTTTACTTATATTTTTTTCTCTCTAATTTATTTGTAAGTTAACGTTTTTAAACCCTCCAAAAAATTATTTTGGAAGAAATGAAATACATTCGGGAATGACGCAGAAACTTGTGTATATAGTTATGAATCAATAAGACGCAGTATACCTACAGAAGAACTCAAATTTATGAACGAGAATAAGAACCAACATTTTGAAGATTTTAAATAAAAACTTCTAGAACGTCGAAATACTTAGGCTATCTTTTTATTTATTTTGGCGCACGGCAGTGTCCCCGCTAAGTCGAGTACAGCCGCACCATCCTTTACTGGAACCACCTCAAGGCACTTTTTCTCTATTATCTTATTAAAGATACTGAGATGAATAAAATTAATTTAAAATTAGAGTTCATTACAAACTGAACCAGAAATAATTTCACACCTCTACCCATATTAGTTCATTACGCAGCACGAGGATACAAAGTTGTATACGACACTGCATAACATTTTATTTTAAATATAAAAATAACCAAATATAAAAATAAACCATAAGGAAAATATAAATTAAGTGACAGCAAACTGTTTAATCTCTGTGTGCGCATTTACCAAGTCAGAAAATGTTTTTAACGTGTAAAGTGATTTTGGAAAGAAAATGTTTGAATTTTGAGTGACAGAGAATAGAAATGTGTGACAGGCAAACAACATCATTTACTTGTACTGGATAAATTAGATCTGTTAAAACTTCTTGGACAAGGGGGAGTTAAACTTGGTTACACTTATGATCTCACAACTTTCTACGCGAGACTTGGCTATTATTTTACTTAAGTGTTTTTGTTGGGATTATTATTTTAATAACTATAACAAATGTATAGGTTACCCTGTATTTTATGAGTAACAAGAAACAAAGCATGTACATTTGTACATCATTAGCTAATTAAAAAGTGTCTTGCAGCGTTTTGATTTTGTATTCAGGGCCTCGATTGTTATACAAACTCCACCCGCTCACCCGGCTAAAAACTTTTTTAGCCTCTAACATTGCAGTCTACTCACAATCCTGTATTTGTGTTGAACTCGCCTGACCTACTTCGTATTTTCTGTACTGTTTTTAATTAGTATTTTATCATTTTGTTAATTTAATTTATATTCTCTTTTGTTTTAGGTGAGTATTTACTTTAAATACATTTCTTCTTGTAACATTGGGATTATAGATTGTAAGTATAAGAAACAAATAATTATATCAATTATATAAAATTTAGTACAAAGAAATTTGTGGAAGGTAATAAATAAATATAAATTGTTGCTTATAAATCGTTTGGTATATAAACATATAAGTAGAGTAATTTAAAAGCATTATAGAAATTGTAAATTAACTTTATTAGGTATATTATTTTTTATAAATTTAAAGTCGTCAAAACCGGTCAGAATTAAACATTAGCTTTTGACAATACATTTTGCTCCTTAAGTTTGATAACTTTTAATATTGTCGGTTTTCAACCTCTAATGGGCTATTGTTTTTCATAAGGACGTAAATAAAGACAACATACACTTAAATTGATGTGGTTTTCCGCATATTATACTGATAAGTTTTTATAGATCATAGTATGTATGTACTCCAAAACAATTCTAAAGAGGAAACAGAACTTAATTGAATTAGGAATAAATTATTATTTGATATAAATAGACTATCATTTGCTTGCACCAGGATGCTCAAATCAGCAACTTTACCCATGAATTGATGATAACTCATTATTGTAGAACCTATTCCTGTGCCTTATCTCTCAGGAAAACCAACCCAGGTATGAGAGTTTTGTGGATTATGATTGGTAAGCTTTTTGAAGAAATTTAATGTGCTTCGTTTAAAATTATTGACTAAATGGAACACCATGATTATGTAGTTGCATATGGTGTGCTGTGTGGTTTGCATATAATTATGGCTGACCTCTACTAAGACGTTGGGCTTAAAGGGCGTGGCTATCCTTAGGATGGTGAACAATGACCCTATTAGAAGCAAGGGAATTATTTAGTATTAGTAACCGTAGCTAGGGCACCTACTATACAAACTTTAACTCCACTGCCAAGAATTGCATTAAATTATTTTAATATTTAGGAGTCTTTAACTAAATCAATTATATCGTCGACTTTATCTACTTAGTCCTTCATTCCCTTAATAACCTAAATCAATTTAAGTATATAATATAATATATGCTTAAATTTAGGTAAATTATTATTATAATTAATTTAAAATCTTTAACTTTAATTAATAAATATGCGGAGTTGCGTACTCGCAACTCCGCCTCCTGAAGCCTAGTAGGCAATACATCGACAAATCTGGTGCGTTCTAATCCCAGAGGGGTGAGATATGTTTCACACTAATGTTCGCATCGACTAAATGAGTAAGGGGTCGGATCCCCTGTCCTGTAATAATATATTTATGTGTTGATCGGCATGTAAAGCAAAAGCAAATAGACTGCCAATTATTTTAGATACACGTTTTTAACCTCCCTGAAGTTTTTTTTTTTTTCATTTCAGTTGTTGACTGGCCTGTTGCGCCCATAACGTGAGTGCCGTTTGAACTCAAAATTTACTGAATGTCTGATCCCAGTCCCAGCGTGGGTTTGTGTTTTATATGTAAGGAGACTTTAAGTGAAGGTCAAGTGCGCCGAGTGAAGGAAAGAGGTGTAAAAACCCTTCTTGCGTCGAGTATTTCCCTTAAGAACATAGAATATCAGCGTTTGTAGAAGGGTGTAAATGAGATATATGTGCACAGTGCTTGTCAAATAAAATACAACAATCTTAAGTTGATCAAAGCAGCTGTTAACAGTGGAAAATCAAATATTACGCCATCAAGGGCAACGAGATCAGTCTGAGCAGTTCAAAAATTGCGAAGTTCGAGAAAAATGATAAACTTTGAAAGGCTTAATCTCGGAAACTATTGGGTCTACTTTTTACCAAATTTAGTCTACTTTAAAAACGTCCTAAAAAAGTTTTTTCAAAAACTAGTCCTCTCGGGTTATAATCACCAAAATTTGAAAAAAAATACGATTTTTTCGATTTTTGACAAAGTTGCGTTCGGCGCTCGAGGTCACAAATTAAGATTATTCATTAGGCCATCATAAACAAGTCTGCAAAAAATCAGAACTACCGGATTTGACGCATACTGTGATGTATAAAGTTACTGGACTATTAATTGTTTTTTTAATTTGTCAAAATTGTTTTGATTCTTTAAATAAATTGAAGTATAAAATTAGCAAAATTTAAAGAGTCCAGACGGTTGATATTAATCTGGAGCTATCTACCAGGCTACTTTCGATAAGCCATCCAAACTTCATAAAAATCAGTTGAGTGAAACTTATATGGGACCAACAATAGGCTAATTATGACCTCCCATATAAATTTCAATAAAATCAGATAGGCAGTTTTTAAGATTGTTGGTTCGCAAATATTGAGTGACCGACTGACATGGAACCAAGAATGTTCCTTGATGTCTGAAACGGATTTATGTCCTGGAATTTGTTAAATGTGAAACAAAAAAAAGTCATTCTTAAGGACGATCTCATTGCTTTTAATATAAACTAAATAGTTTATTTATAACTAAATCACAGGGTTCACACTGACCTCTGAGACAGGGGTCAGCGGACACCCAGATCTAATTGCTTGTAATATAAACTAAATAGATTATTTATAACTAAATTATATTAGTATCTGCAGTAGGGTTTAAGTAGCTTATTATAGCAAGCCGGTATAAAAAGGGCATCATTTTTGTGGCTGATGTGAGCATCCTGGTACAAGCATATTTTCAGATGCTCAAATCAGCCACTTTACCCATGTATTGATAAAAAGTCATTAGTGTAAAACGTGCCTTATCTCTCAGGAAAACCAACCCAGGTATGAGAGAAAACTTCTTGGCCATAATCATAAGTAAATTATTTTTACTCGAATAATGAGCTAGCGTTGCTAATTTGTTTATATGGCAATATGAGCTAATATATAAATATATATAAAGGTTACCTGTACTTACCTGAGCTCATTTGATAGTACTGATTATTTTTGCTATTTTTTTTATTTATTAATTTGTTAGTACTTCTGGAAAAACAAATTCTTTGTTTAAATATTTTATGTACTTACTCATATTGTGCGGAGAACAATCTTCTTTTATTTTCACATTTTTCGTTACTGCTAAGCTCTTTTTATATAAATACGTGGTAGAACAGACTCTATGACAATAATACTTGTTCTCAAGAGTAATTTAAATCGGTCTAGTAGTATTTATATAAATACGTGGTAGTATAGACTCTGTACTACCAACATAAGGCATTAAGGCATATTTGTTCTCTAGTGTCATTCAAATCGGTCTAGTAGTTTATATATTTATATAAACTTCTGGGCCACGTATTTACGTGTTAGTACAAAGTCTATGCCAATCATTACGAACCAAGGCATACTTGTTCTCAAGTGTCATTCAAATTGGTCTTGTAGTTTTTATATAAATAAGAGTTAGTACAGAATCTATGACAATTATTACGAATTAAGGCATACTTGTTCTCAAGTGTCATTCAAATTGGTCTAGTAGTTTTTATATAAATAAAGTTAGTACAGAGTAATGACAATCATTACGAATTAAGGCATATTTGTTCTCTAGTGTCATTCAAATCGGTCTAGTAGTTTATATATTTATATAAACTACTGGACCACGTATTTACGTGTTAGTACAAAGTCTATGCCAATCATTATGAACCAAGGCATACTTGTTCTCAAGTGTCATTCAAATCGGTCTAGTAGTTTTTATATAAATACGTGGTAGTACAGAGTCTATGGCAATCATTACGAGCCAAGGTATACTTTTTCTCAAATGTCATTTTAATCAGTCTTGTAGTTTCTATAAATACGTGGTAGTACGTAGCCTATAACAATACTAATGAACCAAGTCATACTTGTTCTCAAGTGTTACTCAAATTGAAGTAGTAGTTTAGGAGATTGGGCTTCAATATTCAAACAAACAAACTTACCGCGATATGTAATAGATTTGTGATTTTCAGAATAACAAAAATGATATTTAAAAGAACTTATTTTCTGGTAAAACGGGTTTAGGTTTCTAAATGGATAAGGTAGAGGCAAATATTACAGTAGTTCATAAACCAGATAACAAAGTTTTTAATTCTGGGTTTTTAGTGTGAATTAAAATAAACATTACAGTTCTTAGTATTTAAAATAGATTTAATTTAGGCTTATGTAGCTTTTAACGTACTTTTTACATTTATCATGTATGAAATGCATTAAAGCTATATGAATAATTTAATAAACTTAACATATTTTCTCTCTTTTTTAAAGTGATAAAAGAGATTTCACTTTTTTCTTTTTCAGTAGAAAGTTTAGTTTCATCTTTATATCCTTTAGCTTAAATCAAGGATTTATTATTTATCTTCCTTTTTTATCTTTAAGTATATATATATTTTTAATAGCTTTTATTTAAAACATTTTATTTTTCGTGAGTTTTATTCCAGCAATTTTAATTTCTTTCGTGTTGTGAGATAATAATTAGACTAAAAATATTTTCTTTAAATGTGCTTTCGGTTCAGTGGTGTAGTATTTGATGTAAAAGTTGTAAAAATATAAACAAAAAATTAATTTTAAATTTAAATCAAATTATAATTATTAACAACTACGGGAAACAGACAGAGAAAAATACACTCCAGCGCTGGGATTTGAACCACAGGCCTCTATATAACTGGAAATATAGAGGCCTGTGGTTCAAATCCCAGCGCTGGAGTGTATTTTTCTCTGTCTGTTTCCCGTAGTTGTTAATATTATAATTTTATTTAAATTTAATCTTTCCGTAGTATGAATACTACCAAAATCGTAAAATATGAAAAAATTAATTATAAATATTAAGATTGTAAAATGATAAATAATATAATTTTGTTTTCTCATATACTTAGTAGATATAATAAGAGAGCACTGTAATGACGTAAAAATTTGATTTCAAGATTTACTCGTTTTTAAGGTCCCTTGAGCCAAAAAAAGTACATTAAGAAACAATCCCCTGTGATAAACCGTTTTTGGAAATTTCGAATTGAAGGTAGAATTATATTTTAATAATTGTGTGGAGAATTTACTTATGATGGAAAGAACGATGGCTAAGACTGGCTTTAAAAATTATGTTGTTAAAATAATCACTTAGGCTGAAGTTAAAATCTCAGTTTCAAGATGAAATTTTATTAGATATGTGATCGTTAATATACAGGGTGACTGGCGTTAAGGCGGAAATACACATGCTAGTAAAAAAGCATGCCAGTTGCGAGTTACTAGCACATCAGTAGCTGGCATGCTTCAGACGCTGTGTACATTTGCCAGTGAAACAGCATGCTAGTATCATCTGGATGATCGGTCTTGTGCGAGCTACTAGCACATGACAATACACATTCCAGTCACAGTTCTAGTTTTGAAACAGGCAATCGTTTCTTGCCTTCTTTTAGCCGGAATAAATTATGAAATAATTGTATTTGATTTAATTAATTCTGATAGTTTTATTAATTGTTTCAATGTATCGGTGGAATGAAATTAACCAGATTGTTCTGTTACTTGCAAAAAACTGTGTTTTAAAACATTTGAAAAATAATAAAAAGACACGAAGAGTGTGGGTAAAGATGGGATAGCTAAAAGGGAATTAGGTTCATGGAGCAAGTCAGTGCCTACTAAACGAAATGCGGTTCGGGGACGTCAATGGTTTTAGGAATCAATTGCGAATGCTTCCGGAGAAAGTTGATGAGTTGTTTTCAGATACCCGCGAAAGGAAGGAACGCAACTGAAGACTGAAGGGCTGAGGGAGACTCGTGCTAGCTACTAGCAACCTTGCACTGGCAGGCCTGTTTACACGTGCCTTATCGGTTCCCCCTCCCCTCGACTTGTGCCACTGGCAAGACAAAAATCAAACCTCGTGCGATTTGCTCGCATGCTTTTTACTCGCATGCTATTTAATGTATACACATGCCAGTAGCTCTCCTCTGCGAGCTACTCGTATGTTTTTGTGCGAGTAACTAGCATGTGTATTTCCGCCTTTATATGTGAAAAAATGAAGTAGGTTGTTCTACGTCTTATGGGCCACAAAAAACGCTATATAAACCATGGGTCAAATTTTAACCGTTTTCCCGCAAGGTCAAATTTTATGATTTTTTTCAGATCGCATACCTTTTCTTATAAAAACACTTATTGCTCCAAAAGTATAAAAACTAGAACAAAGTGTTTGGTATCGCTGTAAAGCTGACAAATTTTCCAATAAGAAAAGTGTTATTTAAAGTGTAATAATTAATTTTCATACCCTCAAATTACATGACAAACAATGTATACAAATTTTATATTTAAGAAAAAATTAAAAAATCGATTGCTTTGCGGTTCTTTAACTTGGTAAACTTGGCGGAATTTTTATTAAACTTAGCTGAAAGTATTTTTTTTAAAGTACTTTTTATATACTACGTTTTTAAATTTTCTGTTGAATCATAAGTAATGTTTATAATATAATTGTCATTGTTGTAATATTAATGTTAGTGAAAAAAAAATAGTTCCGAATTTATTTATTTCACATAAATGACAACCATCTAGAGAGCTGATCTTAAACCTATAAAAGGACAAATCTTTGTACAACGGATCTCGCTAAATAATAAAAATTATTTAATTTTTTTCTTAAAAATAAAGTTTGTATAAAATTTTTGTCATATAATTTAAAGGCATGAAAATTAACATTACATTTTTCTTATAGGAAATTTTGTCAGCTTTACAACGGTGCCAAACATTTTATCCTAGTTTTTACTTTTGGTGCAATAAGCATTTTTATGAGCAAAGGTATGTAATCTTAAAATAATCATGAAATTTGATTTTGTGGGAGAACGGTTAAGATTTGTCCCATGGCTTACATAGCGTTTTTTGTAGCCCTTGAGGCGTAGAACAACCTACTGTCATAAGATGACATATTGTCAAAATATTTCATAATTGTATTTTTATATATTTATCATAAATCATTTTATATCTTGATCTAGTTCATTTATCTTACATTTGGCGCTGCGGACAAAAGATTTTAATAAAATGGCTAGAAGAAGAAATCACCAAGATTCCGAGATAGAAGAAAGACAGAATCAAAATTATATAAGAACTTTTAATTTTCACAGTTTTGACCCTGAAGAAGAATTGTGGGAAAATTATCAAGAAAGATTTGAAATTGAATTAAGAGTGTGCAATATCAGAGATGAAGGAATGAGAAGAGACTTACTACTATCAAGAATTGGGGCGAAAGCATTTAAGATCTTATCTGATCATTTTAACCCGAATAGAGTAAGTGATCAACAATATAATAATATTTTAAATATATTACAGACATATTATGTAAAAAAATATTGCACCCTAGGTGAAAGGGTTACATTCAGTAAAAGATTCAGACAAGATGATGAATCCGTTTCCCAATATATGAATAATTTAAGATCGTTAGCTGGGAAATGTAATTTTGGAACATCATTAGAAGAGAGGCTCCGTGATCAACTAATATTGGGTATCAATAATCAATCGTGGCAAAAAGAACTTTTACGCTTACACCCAGAAACAACTTCAACTCTAGTACAAGTTGAATCTTCAGTTATGAACATAGAAAGAGCTGAAGAAACTCAAAATAAGATTAATATTTATAATTCCCCAGGAATTAACAGAGTAAATAACAATTCAAAAGAAAACTGGAAATTTAAACCAATTACATTAATAAGAGGTAAACACTGTTTCAAATGCGGTTCAAAATTTCATCGTTCAAATGAAGCATGCCCAGCACAAGGGAAGAAATGCAATTTGTGTTACGGTACTGAGCACTTTGCAAAAGTATGTCTCCGAAAAGGAAAAGCAGTAATAGTGGAAAATAAAGGACCTACAAATACAAATAAACTTGATACGCAATCATTAAAGTCGAGGTCTTCATCTAGTGATTCTGATAACAGTGATGAAGCTGTTAGAGCTATTAATTCAGGTAATAAAGTTATGTTAACCGTTAAAATTAATAATAAAAACATTGATATGCTTTACGACCCTGGGGCAACTGAATCTGTTATAAGTAAAGCTACATGGGTACAAATAGGTTCACCTGTTTTAGAACCGGGTCCTAATTTAATAGCTTATACAGGTGTACCTTTAGATACTTTAGGAAAAACTACTGTTAAGGTTGAAGCTTTTGGACAAATATTAAGATTACCTTTAATCGTTGCAAGGAAACATGATGTTCCATTATTTGGGTTAAAGTGGGTGTTGAAATTCAAGTTACCCTTACCAAAAGGAGCACGTGTCTGTAATATAAAAATCAATCAGGAAAAATACATTGATACTAGTTCTACTGAGGTTAACAAAATACTAGATAAATTTCCGGAATTATTCTCTCCAGGCCTAGGTACAATCAAGGGACACAAAGCAGTTGTTCATCTTAAGAAAGATGCGCAACCAAAAATTTTTAAACCTAGACCTGTTCCTTTTGCATTTAAATCAGGGGTGGAGGAGGAACTAAATAGATTAGTTAAAGAAGGCGTAATAGAACCTATTGATTCAAGTACAACTCCAATTGAGTGGGCTGCACCCATAGTTATAGTCGTTAAACCCACTGGGAAAATTAGAATATGTGGTGACTTTAAAGTAGGCTTAAATAAATACATATATTGCGATCATCATCCTATGCCTAGGTTTGAAGAAATCATGGTTAAGTTACAAGGGGGAGAATCATTTTCTAGTATTGATTTGAGAGACGCTTATTTGCAATTAGAAGTTGAGGAAAATTCAAAGAAGTTCTTAGTTGTAGCAACACATGCCGGCTATTTTCGTTATCGCCGTTTACCCTTTGGAGTTAATTTCGCCCCTGCATTATTCCAAAAAACTATGGACCAAATCTTAGCTGGAATGGACGGGGTTGCTTGTTACCTTGATGATGTTATAGTAACTGGTAAAACAAAAGAGGAACATTTAAAACGTTTAGAAATGATATTAACAAAATTTTCTAAAATAGGAATTCATATTAATAGAGAAAAATGCAGTTTTTTAAATAAATCAGTTAAATATTTAGGACATCGTCTAGACAAAGATGGAGTTTACCCCACAGATGAAAGACTTAAAGCAATAAAATTAATGCCCCTTCCTAAAAATACACGGGAATTACGTGCGTTTCTTGGCTCTGTTAATTATTATCAGAAATTTATTGCTAATCTACAATGCTTATGCTCCCCATTACATAGGTTTTTAAAAAAGGGAAATAAATGGGACTGGACAGAATCTGATACAAATATAGTAAACAAATTAAAAGAGTCGTTAACATCATCAGATTGTCTTGTCCATTATAATCCAGATTTACCTTTAATTGTATCTTCAGATGCAAGTGAATGTGGGATAGGAGCGGTATTATTTCATAAATTTAAGGACGGGGTAGAAAAACCCATAGCTTATGCTTCTAGGTCATTAACAAAAGCTGAGAAGCGGTACTCAGTTATAGATAAAGAGGCTCTAGGAATAATTTTTGCTGTCACTAAATTTCATCAATATTTATATGGGCATCCGTTTATATTAAGGACAGATCATAAACCGTTGGTACGGTTATTTGGGGAAAATTCTGAAATACCTAAAATGACTGCCAACAGAATTACGAGATGGGCTTTAACTTTGAGTGCGTATTCGTATCAAGTTGAACATGTGAAGGGTCCAGATAATGCAGCTGCAGATTTATTGTCAAGATTGCCAATCATAAATGAAGAGGTAATAAAACCACTGGACGATAAGTATGGAAAACGAATTTTAAGGTTAAGAACAGATGAACTTGCTATATCTCGACATACGTTACAACAAGAAACTTCGAAAGACAAACAATTACAAATAATTATTTCTTATCTTGAAAATGGATGGCCTGATAAGAAACATATACCAAAAGATTTAAATATTTTTTTTGATAAGAGGTTAGAAATTTCGTTTGAATCTAAAATACTTACATGGAAAGGAAGAATAGTCGTACCTAAAGTATTAAGGAAAAACATACTAAACATGTTACATGAAGGTCATCCTGGAGTTGCAGCTATGAGATCTGTAGCTAGATTCCATGTATGGTGGCCTAATGTAGACGACGACATAGATCAAACCGTCAAGCAATGCAACCATTGTCAAGAGAACAGGCCAGGAGATCCGGATGTTCCACTGCTATCATGGACTGTACCAGTGGAACCCTGGACTAGAGTGCACGTAGACTTTGCAGGACCTTATGAAGGGCTTTACTGGTTTGTTCTTGTGGATGCGACATCAAAATGGTTAGAAGTTGTTCCACTTCACAAAATTACTTCTCACAAAACAATTTCAACGTTACAAAATATTTTTGCTCGATTTGGGTTCCCAAAGTTAATAGTCTCAGACAATGGACCTCAATTTACATCAGAACAGTTTAAAACTTTTTGTAGTAGTGTTGGAATCAAGCATGTAAGAATATCACCTTATCATCCTAGGAGCAATGGCCTGGCAGAACGAGCTGTTCAGACGTTTAAAAAGAGGTTCAAAGCATCTAGACAAGAAGGCCAAGATACAGACACAAGATTACATAAATTCCTTTTAAATTACAGAACTACACCTCACAAGACGACAGGACGAACTCCAGCTGAACTCTTATTAGGGCGGCAGTTGCGAACAAAATTAACGTTACTGAAACCAGACTTCAGTCAGGACATCGAAGTTGCTCTTGCTAAGCAAAAGAAATACCACGACCCAGGGAAGAAGTCTAAAAAGTTCAGGGAAGGAGAGAAGGTTTGGGTGCGAAACCCTGATAAAACTGGATATTCTGCTGGAGAAGTAATAAAGGTTACAGGGCCATTATCATATCTAGTACTTTTAAATGGCAGACAACAGCGTCGACATGCGTCGCAGTTGAGATCCAGAGAAGAGCCCCTGGGAGGGGGAGGTATGTCATAAGATGACATATTGTCAAAATATTTCATAATTGTATTTTTATATATTTATCATAAATCATTTTATATCTTGATCTAGTTCATTTATCTTACACCTACTTAATTTTTTCACATAATATATCGCCTGTCACCCTGTATAATAAAACACAGCAGATGGCATTAAGAAAAGTTTTGGAATTTACCATCTTTTCGTTATTATCGATAAAAAACATTGTGATCCCCCGGGGGATCGAACCAGGAACCCCTGGTTTTTATCGTATTTCGCTTTATCGTATTTAATTTTTAACAATGTAGAAATTAGGTAGGTAAATTATGAATAACAAAGTAATTTTAATTTTTTTAATTTATATATCGAGTGTGGTAACTCTTTCCTTTTTTGTACTTGCTTTTTATCTCATGAATATCTACACCCTTCTCACCGGATGTGTGTTATCAATGGAAAAGGATTATTAGTTAGTTTAGGAAGATTCGATCTTATCCCCTGGAGTTTCCCTAGAGCTGGAGAGAGTTAGGGTTTCCTCTGCAGAATACTAGATAATAGAATGGAAACCATAATACGAGGTGGAAAATTCCTCTCATCTAAAATTTTCCAACCCAATTGTAATCCAGATAATAATTTAACATCCTACGAGTTATCCAAGTAACTCCGGAAGCTTGAACCTTGTGGCTACAAGTTATTTGTTTTGGGTTTTGATTACAAAGAGAATTCGTTCTGATTTAAGGCACGTTCTCATATATCATATTCATATTTTGTGTTTACGAATAAAGGAAGCTCGACTTACTTCAAGGTAACCTAATACCTAAATAAACCTACATGTATTCTGCAGGTATTATTGTTCGAACTATTATTATGTAACTTTGAGTTCTTATTGAAACCTATAAATACAACCTTCCTCTTGGTTACTTCAGATTGTATTCCAAACCGTACATCAAATACCATAATTGCTGTAACATATTTTAGAATCAGGTACAAAGTATGAGCGTGTTATATCAGTTCTATGGTTCTCACACAAACGTTTTCATTATATGCGGGGAGACATAGCCCATATTAGTTCTCTTTGAGCGTCATTATTTTGTGAACTAGATTGTCATTGAAATAGAAGTTTTTAGTTTTTTTTACGTCGCCATCAACTGATGATAAGGTTATTAAAGGGCGGGGAATCCGGTCACTTCACTTATTTACTCAATGTGACCATCAGTTAAAACATCTTACCAACTAACAGTGTTACCTCACTGGGATTCAACTTATCAGATTTGTCTGTGTGTAGACCTAGGTTTCAGACGGCGTAGTTGCGAGTACGCCGGTATCCAATAGTTATAAACCCATCAAAGCCAAAAATAAGCTACTATTATAGCTAGTCATATTATTTTTTACTTTTCTTTTTTATTCGCTATTCTTGTATAGAAAATATAGGGGTCGTCCACCCACGATAGCGGGTCGACCACGAGAGCTTAACTGTGTTGTCAATTAAGTTGGTTAAATGATCCTTCATTCTTAACAAATACATTACTAGTTATATCCCTTTAACATTTAACTTGGCTTTGAGTGAGTTAAATGAATTTTGACACATGTTAAATCGGGTTGAGATCATGGAGGTACGAAAGCATATGAGAAAATATATTTTTTCCTCCATTGTTGTGATTGGGAAGCTTTTTTGGTATTTTCAATTTTCATCGGTTTGTTTTTTTCAAATGCCTATTGCCAAGCTATGTCCAACAGACTAACTTAGCCGACCACATATTCTTAAAAGGCATTAAAAAATTGTACACGAAATTCTAGCTTGATGTTTGTTAGACACTATATTTATATATATATATATATATATATATATATATATATATATATATATATATATATATATATATAATATATATATATATATGTGTGTGTGTGTGTGTGTGTGTGTGTGTGTGCTACAAATTTAATACCAATAAGAAATTGGTCTGTATTTGTCTATATCAATGTCTATTGGGCAGATTAGGATTAACTTGTCCTAACATGTCCTCTGAGGAAGGAGGAAAGTGTATGTGTAGCATGTACTGTGGGGATGGATATTCATGACCTACTCACTACTCACTATAGGTCCATACCCTTATCTCAGCCCTCACTTCATCCACACTCAATCCTTCTTTACTTTATATCATTGATTTTTTTTCATCTCTTACTGAAACCCGAAACCATTAATCTGGTTTTCAATTTACTCAACTCTTTGTTTTAGTTATTTTTTTCTTTTAAAGTAAATAGATTGAATACAATTTAATTAAGCCTCTACTGTTTTTTTTTTCTCAACTTTAGACCCAAAAATAGCTTTTCTGTTAAGGTTAAATTGGCTAAAACCTTTTCTTATTTCACTAAATATTTCTCTCGACTAACCATCATATTTTTACTTTGATATATTTTCTTTTTTCTCCCGCTTTGTTAATTTTACGCATCAATTTAATTATATATTATACTTTTATTTATATATACTTATTTTAAATTATAGATACTGCTAAATTAATTATGAATTAACATTTTTCTCTCGAATATGTTATAGGGTAATAGGTTCATAAACCGTATTTAAAGTTGATATTTTAGCAAAAATGATTAACTATAAATGGTTTACTTTTATAAATGATGTACTGTTAACTTTTAATGGATATTTCATTTTTTGCTTGTTATTTTTGTTAGTAAAAAAGAGGAAATATGTATTACTAATTTTCTTTTCTTTCTTAATAAAATTTTTATTTCATGAATCGATAAAATAACTTTAATAAACTCTATACCTTTTCTATTTAGTAATTGGTGTTTGATATAGACTCCTCCCTTTTGAAAGAGGGGAATTCACAAAATTAGGAAAATTTATATTAAAGTAAATTAAACCTCATAATAAATTGATAGTAGATTTTAAAAAAATCTATAATTAACACTTCTTTTAATTAATAAAGGCATGCTATGTGTTAGGTGTGTTCATTTAGAATACATCTAAACTCAGAACTCATCCAGACTCACAACTTGGATCAAAGTAATTACTTCTCTTCTTAAACTGTAAATTATTATTGTGTATCCAACATCATGAAGGTTACAAAGTCTATTTGCTACTATAAAGGTTTAACTACGGTAAAATTCGATTTCTACTATTCTCACGAAGTGTACTAAGATTTTTAGTAACTGGTTGATATACGATAATGGTAAATTTAAATCTAGTTTGTCAGATACTGTTCTGTAGTGCACTCCTTCGTCCTATCCTAGTTTCATACACTAAGTTCAATCTTAGACAACTATAATAATTACCTTCCGTATACCTTTCCAAACATCTGATCAATTATTCATTGCATTAACTTTAACATCGATAACGGAGTTACTCGAGTTTCAAACTTGAACTCGGTCTAAAACTTTACCTTTCGAGTTATAGGTACCGGCATTGTGTTGGAGACCGGAGGAGACATCTATGTGCACTTAACTAGATTAGATGCTATTGGGTTCCCGCAAGGACTCCTACATGGGAGCCTAATCTTCCACGTATGCTATTCCAAGTGGTTTTACAACAATTCGTTTCTTGGACTCTTTTACCTATTAATCCAACAGGTTGTTTGTTGGCAAAGCAGAACCCGCTATCATTATTCTCTTTTATCGTTATTGCTTTAGCAGGTTGTTTCCTGACAATGCTCTGTTCTCATTACACCCACGAGCTTCATTACCCCCTTTGTTTCGTTTTAACTTAAACTTATCATCATGACCTATGTTTGTTTTTTTCATCTCTTTGATAAGCTTCATTTTGACTGAGCACATATGTACATCATTGCACGAATTCTCGTCACATTTCATATATTATTCTTTTTGGATTATTATCCCTTATAATGTTATTATATTTATAGAATAATGAAAAACGGAAAGCCCTTCACAAAAGAATATTAATTTCACATACCTAATTTTCGGCCTCTCGGCTATCATCAGTGCCTACAATAAGAAATAAATGTAGCAATATAATACTACCAGTTTTGTACAATAAAAATTCCAAAAAATTAAAAATAGACTGCCAATTAGTGTGGCACATAGCTTCCTCGCATCCTATCTGTACTACATTTTTTTTAACATTAAAATTATTGTTATATTACTTTGTTTCTTATTGTGTAAAAACTAGTAATAGTTTTAGCGATCTTTAAGACTTCATAGCGGTGTCGCTGTTGGTTTTACTAAAAAATTGTATTTGAAAAAAATGTTTGTCTCATTAAATAGGTGAAGTTAGATTTTTTCCCCGACCAAAAATTCCATTTTTAAATTTTAAGTTCACGTTTACGCGAGCGTAGCTCGTGAACGCTTGAACGGATAACGTTGTCCAACGAACTCGTCCTGGGCATTGGTAAAACGAACATGTCTACCAAATTTCATCAAAATCGGTTGACATTTACTCAAGTTATCGTCGCACGTTTCATTATTCGCGGACACACAGACCGACAGACAGACAGACAGACAGACAGACAGACAGACACGAGACCAAAAATGTTCCCTGATGTCTGAAACGTATTTCTGTCTTGGAATTTTTAAAATCGGAGGCATAAAAGTTTTTCTTTCTCAAAAGTGAGCACAATGCTTCCGTTACCTTCGGTAAGCTCGGAAGCAAAATAAAATTAGAGGTAACTATAAAAATAATGTAATACTTATGTTGCTACATGTATTTCTTATTGTAGGCACTAATGTTGGCCGAGGCCGAAAACTAGTTACCTATGTGAAATAAACACTCTTTTGCTTTCCGTTTTTCATTATTCTATTGATATCAACTCCACTTGCTCTTTTAATCTTCATTATTATATTATTTTGTTATGATCTTTTGTTTTATTATATTTTCTTTTGTCTTTGATTCGTACCATTCTAATTACTTAGATAATAGCCCTTTGTTAAACAGTTTTTATAAAAGCTTTCATTTTGTTTTATCCTAAAATTTATTACAGATGGAATATAATTTAAAAATGGCCGCTATCTTGAATTTAAAATTCAAAATGAAAAAAATCCTTTTATAGAAATTTTGTTTTTGCCATGGAAAGTAACTTATTTTAAAATTTCACCGTCCTAGTCCTATCAATTTAGTGGATTTAGGAAGTATAAATAATTAATTCAAAGGAATAACCGCCGTATAAAACTTAAATATTCTTTCTTATTAGAGGTCTACGGTCTACATCATTTAATCAAGCTCTGTGGATTTTTTGTTTAATGGCTCCCGAGATTTAGTGATTATTTGTAATCTGGAAAAATATTAATTTTGATGACTTAATTAATATATAATGTATTGACACCCATTTAAAATTGTCGTGAATCGTTTTTCCCTAATTTTTAATAAAAATTGATCTATGACAACATTCATATATACATCTATTTTAAATGTTTAACATAACAAACTATCCTTTTCTATTAATCCTCCTCTTTAATTAATTAATCCTATGTTCTTATAGTGTTGATTTTTTCTTTTTAATAATAAAATAAAATAAACTTCTTTATTGCAATAAGACGATTTTATTGCAATAAAGATTTTATTTTTATTTTACCCAGGCAGTTGATCAAGACTAAAACCCAAAAGAAAAAAAAAAGACGATTTTTTTCATTCCTACATTTAAACATTTTCAAAGCTCTAATTAAATATACAAAAATTGACCTAATTCTTTTACTACAAAATTTTAGTATTTAATGCTTAATTAACTTTTATGGTTCATATATGTATATGATATTGCTACCTTTTAGGTTAAATCCTTAAAAAAAGTAACAAATTTAAAAAAAAATATATCCTATTTGTCGTAATAATTAAAATATGATTACTCTAAAAGAGTAATTCGCTTAAAACAAAGGAGTTAACTTCTAATACAATTAGTCACTTTACTCATTGGGATGTGTTCCATGACTGACATCATGTTGAAGAGAAACATATGGGCGCAGAAGGTTGAAACTTGTATGGGACAAACAATGGGACCCACCATCCAAATTTTATTAAAATTGGACGAGTAGTTTTTAAGATATGTTGGCTCGCAAAAATTGACCGACATACAGCTATGGACCAAAAATGTTCCCTGATGTCTGAAACGGATATCGGTCTTATTTTTTTTAAATCGGAGACATAAAATATTTTGGTTCATCAGAACGATCACATAGCTTCCGTTACCTTCGTTAAAATTAATTTAAATTAATATAATCAAGTAGAATAAATTAAATACTATATTCAAAGATGTTTTAAGAAACACCAAAGACTATTTTTTATGTAAAATTACTTATTTCAACCATCAATTTAATCAATACTCCCGTCAAAATGATAAATGATAAAATTGATATAAAAAATATTAATTTATAAGAAAATAAATAAGCTATTGAAATTAATTATAATTCTTCCTATTGGAACCAAAATGTTTACAGATATTTCTTATATAATTTTAACTACATTTTTTTTTTTTTTTTTTTTTTTTGTAAACAACATTTATTAATCAAGTAACTGTAAGTGACCATTAAACTAAACATTATTTAATTACAGTTTCGAGTTAATGTTCAGTGTTTGAAATAATCCTGAATAAAATTGATTCAGTTCAGTTTTATAATTAATATTGCAATTTATTAGGCCAACTTAATATATAAGTGTGGCTTCTAATAATTTTCATTTTGGGGTTATTGCTTTTTTTTGTATTCTGGTTGTGTTTTTCTTGTAAGTTCCATGGCACGAAAGGCTAAAGCAGTTTTATTATTTTCATTTTTAACATCCCGATTGACACAATAAGACTAACAATTAATTTTTTTCAATGATTTAATGCATTTTTTGTTCTTGCAGTGGTGAATACGAAATAAACCTATTTTATTCTCTTCTACTGTAACGCTAATCTCCTTGCACGTGACCTTAATCCCTATTCTATTTATTTCTTTCTATCTTTTGAAAAGAAAAAAGAACTATAAATCCCCCGCTGAATGTTTCAACAAAAAAGTGGAAACTTTTATAAAAAAAAAAGGGAGGTGGGAAATGAAAATGGGAAAGAAAAGGGTGAAACAATTTTTTCCTACCTGTGTCCAGGGAATGAAATAAAACTTATTTGTTTGAAAATGATTTTGTTGGCTTCTTCTATACTTGTAATTTTTTATTAAGTTATCTCGGGCTGATTGTTTTGACGATTAACTGAAAAAATCGCTCTCTACGTTTTATTTATTATAAGCTAGTATCAGGTTACTCGCTTACTCCATTAGGACTTGTCACTTTATGTCTGTTTATTTATTATATCGTTTAAACTATTCATTGTTATTTGTTTTCTTGATTGTAATTAGTTCTAATTATCGAAATTATTGGAGCAATTGGACCAACTACAATTTGGTAATTAGCTCTCATGGTTGGTCTAATCTTGATCGAATAAGCTTGATTAGGTTCTGATTACTAATTCTTGTATAATATTCGAGTTAGTATGATTTACGTTGAATTAGTTCATGAAATATGGTAAAAGATTTAATTGTCACAAAAGGTAAAATGACGCCCGACCTACTCATGTGGTTTTAGCAATGAATACACAGTCCCAGATTTACCAATGGCAGACTGGGGCGCCTAGAGCGCCGGTAATTTCCTATTAATTCTTCCGATTTTTCCTTTCCTAATGCCTTAAAATGAATTTTACGCCAATTGCCAATTTTATATGGCTCTCATTGTTACTTTGTTATTATACCAGTTATTTTATTTTATTTTGTTACTAGCTAATATCTGTTTTTGTTATATATCTATTTATTAATGTTTCTTATAGTGTATTAATGTTTTTCTATAGTGTACTAATGTTGTACTTATTAGTTTATAATGTTCTAATGTTTACCTATGGGTAAACTTTAGGGACTCACTATGGTGAGTTCCTACTTGTGGCTCTGCTGTTGGAAACTCCATAATACAATATTAATGGTTTATTAAATCTTTTAATCTCAACCGTAATGCTACGCAAAAACGTATTCGCTTTATCTATTGCAATAAGTATTAATCTTTCATTACAATTAGGCTATAGCGTAAGTAATACTGGGTAAACTTATATTAGGTATCGAATACCGAAAGTTTGGTTTCGTCTATTGCTCTTTTAAATAGGTTTTGCTTTTGAGCTCACCGAAGGTAAAAGAAGCTGAGTGATCGTTCTGAAGAACGAACATTTTTTTATGCCTCCGATTTCAAATATTCCAAGAGAGAAATCAGTTTCAGACATCAGGGAACATTTTTGGTTCCGTGTCTGTCGGTCAATTTTTGTGAACCAACATATCTTAATAAGTAACTATTCGTCCGATTTTAATGAAATTCGAATGGTAGGTGATTAATCCATTGTTGGTCCCGTATAAGTTGCAACCTTCTGTGCCTATTCGTTTTTCCTCCACATGAAACAGAAACATACATTTATTTACACCTATATCTTAAAAAGTACTTTAAATGAAATTTAAATGAAATATGGATAGTTTGTCGAAAGTAGCCCGCAGATAATAGATAGCCCTGGATTAATTTGAACCGTCTTTGCTCTTTAAATTTTGCTAAATTGATACTCTAATTAATTTAAAAAATCAAAACAATGTTGACAGATTTAAAATAAAACGGAGGGACCAGGGGTATCCAACTCCAGTATTCTAGAGGTGTAAGACCATTAGCGCCGGTCGGGCAGATGGCGGTTAAAATTGTAAACTACTTATGATCTTTTGTCATTCCTCGAATTCTAAAATATAAACAAATACTGGTTTTCAGACATTTGTACTATTTTGTAAATAAACAAAATAAAAAAAAACAGCCTCGGTGGCTGTGTGATATGCGCGATTGCTCCGAATGCGAAAGTTCCCGGGTTCGAATCTAGTAAACTGACAAATTAAATTATAAATGTCTTTCTTTGAATTAAGAAACTCAAAATATTTTGAATGGTGTAAAAGATTTAGTTACAATATTAACCGCCAAATTCCCGTGGAGCGCTAGTAGTCTAACACAGGTAGATAAAGAGGGGAGTTGGAAATCTTTCCGTTTAAGGATTGATTATATGATCGCTGGGAGGGACAATTGAATAAATGTCACAACAATAGGTTGTAAATGAATAAAATCATTAAATTATACGAAATAGAACGCGAGGAAGCTATGTGCCAAACTAATGTTTAACTTGTTCTTTCAACTAAATTGAAATTCTAAATAAGATCAAATAATTTACTTAATTGGTAAATATTTTACAATTTGTTTCTAACCTTGCGGATAATTAAGATTTTATTAGGAAACTTTGGTTTTGGTTTGTTATTTAGTTGGTGATACTATCTTACTATATACGCAGTAAAAATCTATGAGAGTAAACAGCACGTTTCTTGTTTATATTGTAACCTAGGAGTCTTCACGGTTCGTGATGAAAAGCGATCGAAATGATCACTCCTCACTATAAAGATACTCCGTTGTACACATTCTTGCGCCTTCCTGTCTATTATGTTTGAACCAAGCCTCATTTTCTTTAAGAAATTCTTGTGATGGTTAACTTAAGTTATTTCTTTTTTCGCTTTTACTTCATTCGGATCAAGCACCTTCGTAAAATTACATTTTTTTTGGAACAAAGTTCCTTATCTTTACAGCGCCGGGACTGAATCCACAAAAATCGACCGTCATGAAAATGTTAATTGAAACTTATTTAACTCCACTAAGTATACTATACTTAGTATCGGCACGATGGTATACGGTAGTTAGCGGAGTTAGAAAAGAGACAAAATTAAAAATTAAACGACGCTAACTAATTATAGCGTCGTTAATTTTTAATTTTGTCTCTTTTCAAACTCCGCTAACTACCGTATACCATCGTGCTAAGTATAGTATACTTAGTAGTGTGATTCTGTAATTAAGAACCGGGGACCGAGTGCCATGATATCTTAGTCCCCTGTTATCGATTGCTCGGTTAAATACAATTTTTGCGAGATCCTTTGTAACCCCCCCCCCTAAAAAAAAATAAAATACATTTTTTTCCAAAACGGTTCCGACGATTATGATTAAAAATTCTTAAATGCAGTCCATTTAAATAGGAATCTAACGATATAAGCCTTTTTCCCGGGAAAAATCTTGTTTCCGAGATATTGATGAAAATATATCTGATTTTGTTAAAAAAATCGAAAACAAAAAGTTAACAACCACCTGTTAATCACATGTTAAATAATATACAGGGTGATCCAAAAGTTCGGAAACGGCTTAATATCTCCGGTTATAATTGAGATATTAAGTTCCGGTTTGCGGGTATCTTTATCATTTATAAAAAACAACTTTTTTGGTGGGTAATAATTTATTCCGCTATATTGGTTGCCACCACATTTGATTCAACTTTGAAATTTTTAATTGGAACACCCATAAAGCGGTACATTTTTGGAAAGGTCTTAAAAAAAGAAAACATTTGCCGAAAACCCGAGCTTTCTATCTATACTCTAGTTCCAAAATGGAAGACACTCAAAGTTTAAAAATTTACTCTTTTCTTCTTATTTTCAATAGTTTAGTTAGATTTAAAGAATCGGTCCAAGACAACTCAGACTAACTTTCTCTTATAATCTCGGTCCCGCGATCCCAGAGAACATAATTAGTTATCATGTCATAGTTTCCGAGATATTGATGAAAATAAATCTGATTTTGTTGAAAATCGAAAACAACCACCTGTTGAACACATTTTAAATAATATCAATTAACTAAGCATCACGTAGGTTTATCGTCGAAGCGAGCTTAATTCAATAAATATTTAATATTATATTCATGTTTCCTGGGATCGCGGGACCGAGATTATATGAGAAAGTTAGCGCGGGACCGAGATTATATGAGAAAGTTAGTATGAGTTGTATTGGACCAATTTTTTATACCTAATTAAACTATTCAAAATAAGGAAAAAAATATTAAATTTTTAAACTTGGAGTGTCCGCCATTTTGGAACGAGAGTAGATAGAAAGCTCGGGTTTGCGGCGCAAATGTTTTCTTTTTGTAAGACCTTTCCAAAAATGTATCACTTTATGGGTGTTCCAATTTAAATTTCAAAGTTGAGTCCAATATGGCGGCAACCAATATGACGGAAAAAGTACTTTTTTATAAATGATAAAGAGACTCGCAAACAGGAACTTAATATTTCAATTATAACCGGAGATATTAAGCCGTTTCCGAACGTTTGGATCACCCTGTATTAACTAGGATCCCTGCATCACGTGGATTTTTCATTGAAGCGAGTGTAATGCAATAAATATTTAATATTAAGCTAATCAATAGTTAATCATGATGAGTTAATAGTTTAAAAGGACGGTTGGAGTAGACTGTAGTGCCGGGTGGGAATCTCACTTCACTTGGAAGGTTCAATAGTTGAATAGGAACCCTCCTAAAGATAGGTTCTCAGTCATATCTAGCGGATCGTCACACCCATCCTTCGGTACAGATAAGAATATTTTCATATTTTCTGGGATCTGGGACTGAGATTATATGAGAAAATTAGTCTGAGTTGTCTTGGACCGATGTTTTGTTTTTAGAACTCTGAAAAAAGACATGCAATTTAGTCCTTTAATACGCACTTTTTTAATTTAGGACCCCCCTTAGTTCTAAATCAACAATAGTCTGCCCTACAAAAGTCTCAAAGGTTTGTGTTTTTGTCTCCCCAAGACATTGAGACTCCTGGGGCAGTTTTATATTTAATATTCCTTTATCTTAATAGTTAAAGATGCTTCCGAGCTTACCGAAGGTAACGGAAGCATTGTGTTCACTTTTGAGAACGAAAAACTTTTATGTCTCCGATTTTAAAAATTCCAAGACAGAAATCCGTTTCAGACATCAGGGAACATTTTTGGTCTCGTGTCTGTCTGTCTGTCTGTCTGTCTGTCTGTCTGTCGGTCTGTGTGTCCGCGAATTATGAAACGTGTGACGATAACTTGAGTAATTGTCGACCGATTTTGATGAAATTTGGTAGACATGTTCATTTTACCAATGCCCAGGACGAGTTCGTTGGAGAACGTTATCCGTCCAAGTGTTCACGAGCAACGCTTGCGTAAACGTGAACTTCAAATTTAAAATTGGAATTTTAGGTCGGGAAAAAAAATCTAACTTCATCTATTCATTGACACAAACTTTTTTTTCAAATACAATTTTTGAGTAAAACCAACAGTGACACCGCTATGAAGTGTCAAAGATCGCTAAAACTATTAATAGTTTTTACACAATATACAATATAACAATAAAGTAGTATAACAAATAAAGTAGTAAAACAAATTTTAATGTTAATATAACAATAAATTACATGATAGGATGCGAGGAAGCCATGTGCCACACTAATTGGCAGTCTATTTTTGGTTAATTTGTTCTAATTATATAGAAATTTTAGACTCATTAAAACTCTTTGTGTGGTAAATTTATGAACTAAAACTTGGGCTTCAAAATTTAATCTTAAATATTTAATAAGTATTTTGTTTATCATATTCTTGCATCTACCGACCATAGGTGTGGTGCACCTTAAGCAATCCATTTAAATACTTCTGTAATAATAAATCTCTAGGTAATATAAAAATACCTTCCAAGAGGCCATTCTTATTTGGAGGCAATTAGTTTCTTGATTGCTTCTTATTTAATTAAATAATGAGATCCCATTTAATTAAAAATAAAGATCCCAAGATAAAGGCACAAAATTGAAGGAGAATGGGAATAATCATTATAAAAATATATTTTGGAAAAAGTTTGCTTAAAGTATTTCAGACTTTTTTTTACATATAAAGGAAAAGTAGAGGAATATCTAATTTTAACTTAAGGTTGGGAAAATTTTAATTGAAATTTTAATGCGCCAGGAGCATTGGTTTACCATTGTTACCTTTCTATATTTTCTTTCTTTATTGTTCTAAAATTAATTTTATTTCTAAAGTATTAATTTTTTCAATTAATTGTAAGTAAAATATGATCTTATATTCTTTTCCAGCTTAATTCAGAAATTCTTATTTTTTTCGTGCTTTTTACTTCGATACAATTAAAAAAAGAGGATTTTAAAAACAGTGTTTTCGTGTTTAATATTTTGTCTTTAAATTTTATATAAGACTAATTTAACCGAATGGCCATCTGTGATAAGTCTACCGAGTTTTAAGTTGTTCAAACTAGAGAACTTAAAAATAATCCTCTTAAGGTTTTATACTTCAATTCAAGCATGTATACTTAGTCGTGTAGTTCTAAAGCTTTACTATTCCATTTAATGTTTTCTTATAATGAGTCCTTTAGTTCTTGGATCTTCCACGTTTTATTTGTACAATATTTTTAACTTAGAACGTAGAATCATATATATAAAACTGCCTAATATAAAAATCTCATGAACATTTCTGCGTTTTTGTTTTCATTCTCCTGTGTCTGTAGGCACTTCTGTCTTGGAAATGAGCTATTAAAATTCAAGTGGTATTTAGTCTAATAAAACTATAGATATTTTATTTTGCAAAAGGTCTGGTAGTTCTGATTTTTAGAGTTTCGAGGTCATCCTAGAAACCCTTATACTTTTGGTAGTTAGTCGTCCGTCCATCGCATCTTGGAGTACATCTCCCGACCTACTGTAGCTAGAGGTATACAAGTTAAGCTCTTTTGCCCAAAAACAGGAAAAATATTGCGAACCGATCGCAATATTTTATATGTTTGAGTGAGGTATCACTTAAAAGGTATTGAAATTTAGATCGCAAAATCGCGTTTCCAAAATGGCGGCCATTTTACCATCGTAATTATTAAAACAAAATGAACCCCCCCCCCCCCCCCCCCCCGCTATTTTATAAGGACAGGTCCTAAAAATAAGGCAAAATTACATAAATAAATATCAATATGGTCCAATGATATTTCCGGGAGTTAATATAAATAGGTAAGTCAAATTTTAGAAATTTTAGCTGGCCGTAACTATGGTGACCCAAAATTTTTTGTCATTTTTAAGTAGGGTATAATTTTAAAGGTATTGAAATTTGGATCTCAAATATATATAGCGTTTCCAAAATGGCGACCATTACCTCTAAAAGACCCAATATGTGCATACGGCCCTCCTTTAATCTAATAGAGCACACCCCTTTATTTTTATTACCACCGAGTTTTTAGGTCTCTTTTGTTTTTGAAATTGTTTTACTTGTTATATAGTTTCTTATTTTTGTTAGTATTTCTTTATTTTGGTATTGTAATTGATGACGAAAAATTTATTGGATACGCCCGTAAACAAAGAGTTCTGTATTATATCTCTGACCCTTTTTATAAAAAGTGAACTTTTATTACACTAATTCTTGTTGACTACAATATTTCTTTTGTATAACATTTTGAAATAATGTAGCAATTATTTTTAATTTACAATTTTGCTAACGGACCTTCTTTTCTTCTCGATAAATATATTTTGTGTACCCAAAAACTTCTTCCTTCTCATCTAAAAGAAGCGCTAATTTAAATTGGGTTAATTTTGTAAGAGGCAATAGAGCGGCACGTATAAAATCTAGTGTTGACGAAAGGGGATTCTACCTTCGACTGACTGGGGTTTGGATTGCACCGGACGGTGGGAATGGATTGGACCGAGACCTTGTGTGATCGGACCGGGACCAGCCCTGACCGTGACCGTAGGTGTGAATACACCTTAGTTTTCAACCTTCTTGAAGCGCCGGCGGCGGCGCTACCGCTGAAAATCAGCAATATTTTGGATTATTGCCGGTTTTCACCATTAAATACTAAAGCTACTGAACCGGGTCGTTATATACTGATTCTTAGGGTTATTTCCCACATAATAAAGTGGTACTGCATTTAAATTCCATAATTAATTTCTAATTTAATCAATTTATTGTTAAACACATTTAAAAGCAGGTATGTTTCTATCGGGTATTTCCTCCGCACTAGGAAGGCGTGTTATCATTCAATAACCTATCTGCACAACCTAAACCGCCCAAAAATTGTATTCCGCTATGGCCTATGGAGTTCCTCAAACCCCGTGTCCTCAACCCTTTCCATACAGGCACTTTTCCAGAACCCTCACATTTTCCAAGGAGCGAAACCACAGTAAGTACTTACATTGAGCATGTGCTTGAAATATTCGTGCGTTGTGCTGGTGAATTATTCATGGGGTCTAACAAGGGGTATATAATATATCCCTGGTACCAGCCGAGAGACCCGGGTCCTAAACCCACCTAACTCTCACAGCTTCGTTAAGTCTTGGACGACATTCAAAACCATTACGACTTGTCACGTACACTCTTGCGCATGTCTGTGACATGTCCCACGTTCTAGCTTCGCTCGGCTTGTTCCACGTGTTGTAAAACTCCTCCGGGACGTGAAATGGCTGCTAAAAGCGAAAGAGAAGTAGAAGGGGTAATTTGATTTTTACCTTTTACATACAAACATGCATACAGGTGTCGGATTTAATATGAAAATATTGTTTCGGGACATTCTCCATTTTTTCTAAAAATATTAAATGTGTAGTAGGACACTGTAGCCGAGGCAGTAAGTCACCAACATTTATTACGTCACTGTCACTGTTTATAAGTTACATTCTACAGCTACTCTGTTTCACTTAGGGCCATCAAGATGTTTTGCCATATACATAAATCTAATTAAGCTGACTTTACTTATTTTAGACAGGAGTAACATATTTTGATTTCATCAAATTAAAAAAAACGTATTTTTTTGCTTCATTGCCTAAACTATATAACCGGTTTAAATTAACTTTAGTTTTCATGTTTAGGAGGGTATTTTTTCGTGCAGATGATTCATCAAAAATACAAATGAAATATAAGTTATCACCCTTTCGGCGTTTAAGTCGATTTCTATTTGACTCATGCTATAAAAAAAATACCCGACACACACATATAATGTATTGTGAAAGGCCAACTACTATATTATGCTTGTATCAACTCTTACATACATTTTATATCACGCAAATCTATTACTTTTAACTTTATATAAGGTTAAAAATATGTTGTGCGATCTATATCTTTTTTTATGTTGAATGTGCCCAGTAGGGAAATCCATGCCATGTTGGGCAGTTTTACATTGTTTTGTAGTATTCCCAAATGATATTTCGTATTTGTAAAGTAGGACTCAAAAACGAATTACAAATACCATAAAAGTAAATCGAATGATAAAAAAACCATTCCAGCTCCCGCTATATCTTTAGTTTATTTGATTCCAAACAATGGGACAAATTCCAAGTAATAATTATTTCAGTTCACCTTTGTCTTGAGACTCAATTGCATTGTTTCATTTGTTCGTTTAGGCTCAATATTTCATTTTAGTATTGATTTTCTTATCTAAGACATCCTTTTTATACTCTTTTTTGTTTATGGTAAGTATACTAAAGATGAAATAATTCCTATTCTTTACATTCTGTGTTGTGACTGTGGCGTTAATAAGCTTGTATGATTTATCACTATGTATTTTCTTTGACTTGATTATGATAATGCTGCGGAATAAAATGTCATTAATTTTATCTGAACTAAAAAATTTTCTTCTATGATGGAAGTGGTCTCTGGGCAGGGATATAAAAACCAAAAATAAAAACCTAAATATAAACAAGTAAGGCGCGCTTCACGTAAGTATGTGAGGCGATAATCGCCGGTTTCTGTACGATTAAGTTAAAATTATAAGTGTAAAATTTTAATAGTTGCATATTCTTTTTCTACTCTTCAAGACCTTTAAATTGATGTATAACATGTCATGGTGACTAAAAACGTTTTTTTGGCCGCCCGCCATATTGAAAATATTAAGTGTGAAGACTCCAAAAAGTGTACAGTTGCTTCAAATGCCGAGATGCACAAGTGTACCGAATTTCATGTTCCCAGCTATAGTAGTTTATGAATTGAAACAAGCCAACGGACAGACAGACAGACAGAGCCTGTCATGTAGGTATAAGGTTTCTTTCGTACAGAAACCTAAAACCTAAATATATTTTATCTATTATTGATACGGAATATAAACATTTTATCTCTGCAATCGAGACCAAACATGGGGCGTTGTTCGATGTTTTTAAAATTTGACATGATATCCATCCTTAAAGTCATAAAAATCAATATATATATATGCTTTATTTGTCATTTTTATCATTTACTAGCTGGGTACCCGTGCTTCGCTACGGAGTGTTATTATAATTAGATAAGTTGATAAACAACCATAATGAAACATATAAATTATTTTACTATGCAAGAATATCTATATTCTATCTCTCCCACCTATTTCTATACCCCCTTCTCTTTGATAAGCTAATTACAAATATCCTAAATTCGCCCCCCCTAAATTAAAATATGACTAAACTGTACATAAAAACTATTACTGTACTCTTAAAGAGCTTTTGCATAATGAAGGGTATTCATTACATATCTTCTTAGGTGTGGGTCGTGTAGGGTAATTAACTTTTTTATAAAAACAACTACATTGTTTTCAAAACTTGGCTATATTTCGACCATGACCAGGTCATCTTCATGCCTAAAACATCGTCAATTTAATAGTAATTTTTACTTAATTTGCATTTCAATAAAATTATTAATACATTTTTCCATTACATATAATCTTCTTATTTATAATATAAAACATGGTAATTACCTTATAAGTCGGTTAAATTTTAAAAAGTTTTTTCCACCATTTTATGGTATCGTCGTTATTTAATTCACTTTTTAACTCCCAGATCATCTCATAACTTAAACAATTAACACCTACACATAACGATAAACAATTTTAACAATAAAAACTTATTAAAAATATAAATATAAAAGGGGACTAGAGAATTAAAATCGTGGTAACTGTGGGTAACCTAATGCAACCTTCCTGTATGTTATCAATCTGTTATCTTGTGATTTAAATCTTTAAATATTAATTAACTATTTGTATTTAATTATAAGGTTAAATTTATTATTTATCTTAACAAACTTTGACTAGTACGATTATCTTTTTTTTATTATATTATATTATTATAATTTTAGTTTTTGATTAGTTTACTTTTGGCGGGAGTTATGATTTGAAATTACTGTTTTATATTTTTAAGATAGCTGAATAATATTTATTTAATTCTCTAGAATCGGTTTTGTGATTAATTGAATTTTCACTCATTGATATATATGCGGACTCAAGATATTTCCGTTTAGTTTCATTCTTTTCTGTATCTATTATTTTAATACTATCTTTATCTATTTGGTGATTGTAAGTAGCTGTGTGAATGGCGATGGCAGTATTCCCATTTTTTGCTTTTATGTCGTATATATGCTGTTTTAATCTATTTTCTAATCTTTGCTTAGTTTCTCCAATGTATATTTTATCGCAGTCTTTACAATTAATTTTATATATTACATCTGTTTTTTTAAATTTATCTATTTTGTCTTTTAGATTATGGTGAAACTTGTTTTTTACTTTGTTTATAGGTTTTAAACCGAATTTTATGTCGTTGCAATCAAACTCTTTAAAAGTTTTTTGAATGTTTTCGGTTAGTCCTTTAATATATGAAAGGGATTTATAAAATTTTGGGTTATCTATTTTATCTACTTTTGTTGTGTGTGTTACTGCTGTGTGCCAGAATTTGTTTATAATTTTAAGTGGGTAACTATTTTTTTCTAGTTTTTTAAATATTTTATTTTTGAGTGTACGGATAAATTGTTTGTCTGTAAGTGAAATTGATTTTTTTATTAAATTGAGAATTGAATTTCTTTTTTGATAGAAGGGATGGGTGGAGTGGTAATTGAGAAATAAACCTTTTTTGATCTCTTTTTCATACCAAATAGTTGACAGCTGGCCATTGTCTTCTTTTATAATAGTTAAGTCTAAATAATTAATTCTTTTATCTACTTCTCTTTCTAAGGTGAATTCAATATTCTTATTTTGTTCATTAAAGATTTTTACAGTTTCGTCTATATATGAGTTTTTTGTTATTATGAGGATGTCATCTACGTATTTACCTATAAATTTTGGCTTTATTTCTAATTTGTTAATTGCTTGTGTTAGTAATTCGTTAATGAAAATTGCACTTAAATTTGTGGAAATACAGCTTCCCATTGGGGTACCTTTGAGTTGTCTGTACAGTTGTTTGTTATATAAAATATAATTGTTTCCACATATGAATTTTAGGATTTCTAGATAGGTGTTTTTACATTTTATAGTAGTGTGCGGGTATATTTGTTCCCATTTGTTTTGTATGATTTTGTAAACCTCTTGTAACGGGATACTGGTAAATAGTGATTTGATGTCTAGTGAAAAAAGTGATTCATCGTTATCTATTTGTATATTTTGTAGGGCTTTTTTAACATCAATTGAGTTTTTATAGTCATAGTTATTATTATTGCATAAAAAGTTAAGAGTTGGGGATATTAATTTTGTCAATTTTTCAGTGGGAGAGTTATTATTGCTGACTATAGGTCTTAGCGGGGTATTTTCTTTGTGTATTTTGGGTAAACCATATATTCTGGCAAAATTACAGTTATTAATGTTTAATTTTATTTTCTCTTCTTTGTTTATGTACTTTTTGTCTAGTAATCTTTGAATTGTTTTTTTATATTCCTTTTTAATTTCTTCCAATTTAATTTCCGGGTCGCTTCTTATTTTTCTGTACTGACTATTGTCGTTTAATAATGAATTCATCTTTTCCTGGTATAACTCTTTTGTCATAATTATTGTTACATTACTTTTGTCGGCTCTTGTTATTAATATATTTTTATTTTTCTTTAAAAACTGATTTGTTTGATTCGCATCTATAATGATTTGTTTTTGTACTGTTCCAGTAGGAAAATTTTGACCTTTATTATTTTTTTGAAAGTTCATAATTTTATTAATCAAGTGACTACGAAGTGCATTTTTATGGTTTTCGCTAGTATTTAATTTATATAGGCATTCTTCTATGTCAATTATTAACTTTAAAATATCTTTGTTGTCTTTATTGTATGGTAAATTGTAATTATGACCTAAGGATAAAAATTTTTTTACATTATTTGGGATGTTAATGTTGGTAAGGTTTAAGAACCATTCATTCTTATATAGGTTGTTGTATGTGGCAGTTTTACATTGTTTTGTAGTATTCCCAAATGATATTTCGTATTTGTAAAGTAGGACTCAAAAACGAATTACAAATACCATAAAAGTAAATCGAATGATAAAAAAACCATTCCAGCTCCCGCTATATCTTTAGTTTATTTGATTCCAAACAATGGGACAAATTCCAAGTAATAATTATTTCAGTTCACCTTTGTCTTGAGACTCAATTGCATTGTTTCATTTGTTCGTTTAGGCTCAATATTTCATTTTAGTATTGATTTTCTTATCTAAGACATCCTTTTTATACTCTTTTTTGTTTATGGTAAGTATACTAAAGATGAAATAATTCCTATTCTTTACATTCTGTGTTGTGACTGTGGCGTTAATAAGCTTGTATGATTTATCACTATGTATTTTCTTTGACTTGATTATGATAATGCTGCGGAATAAAATGTCATTAATTTTATCTGAACTAAAAAATTTTCTTCTATGATGGAAGTGGTCTCTGGGCAGGGATATAAAAACCAAAAATAAAAACCTAAATATAAACAAGTAAGGCGCGCTTCACGTAAGTATGTGAGGCGATAATCGCCGGTTTCTGTACGATTAAGTTAAAATTATAAGTGTAAAATTTTAATAGTTGCATATTCTTTTTCTACTCTTCAAGACCTTTAAATTGATGTATAACATGTCATGGTGACTAAAAACGTTTTTTTGGCCGCCCGCCATATTGAAAATATTAAGTGTGAAGACTCCAAAAAGTGTACAGTTGCTTCAAATGCCGAGATGCACAAGTGTACCGAATTTCATGTTCCCAGCTATAGTAGTTTATGAATTGAAACAAGCCAACGGACAGACAGACAGACAGAGCCTGTCATGTAGGTATAAGGTTTCTTTCGTACAGAAACCTAAAACCTAAATATATTTTATCTATTATTGATACGGAATATAAACATTTTATCTCTGCAATCGAGACCAAACATGGGGCGTTGTTCGATGTTTTTAAAATTTGACATGATATCCATCCTTAAAGTCATAAAAATCAATATATATATATGCTTTATTTGTCATTTTTATCATTTACTAGCTGGGTACCCGTGCTTCGCTACGGAGTGTTATTATAATTAGATAAGTTGATAAACAACCATAATGAAACATATAAATTATTTTACTATGCAAGAATATCTATATTCTATCTCTCCCACCTATTTCTATACCCCCTTCTCTTTGATAAGCTAATTACAAATATCCTAAATTCGCCCCCCCTAAATTAAAATATGACTAAACTGTACATAAAAACTATTACTGTACTCTTAAAGAGCTTTTGCATAATGAAGGGTATTCATTACATTGACCCCGTATTCATTACTTGTACCATACCTCTGTGTACCAAATTTAAATTTCGAAAATTCATGTAGGCTGTAATTTTCCCCTTGCTTTGAAGGACAAGTGGGCAAATTTTTATCGACATCGAACTAAAACTGTTGTGCGGAAAGTAATAGATTACTTGATTGGACTGTATAGGGGTTGAAATAAATTACTAATATGTGATGTAAAAACCAATTACGCAAAGTATATAATGATATAAAAAATACAAGCGTTGACTGCCGCAGGGTAACAACAACAAAAGGGAGACAGTCATACAGTATAAGGTCCGACGGCACACACTCCACAATACACACTAATTCAAAAAGGGGAAAATATTCCAAACATTAAAAATGACATACAGCGCATCCACACTACTGCGGCAGTCTTAGACATTAAACATAAACATCAAACAAATTTCTCAACAGGTGGCAGCACTACACAAATCTCACCATGCCGCCCACCTTGAAAGAATACTTTCAAAAAAAAAAAAAGTAAATCTAAATGGAAAACAAATATGCAAAACAAAATAATCAAATAAAAAAAAATAAGGTTATGAATTGAATAATTGAACAAAGTTATACAAATATGAATGTCCATATATAAAGGAATTTAAAAAACAAAAAGAATATTAATAATTAATAAAAAAAATAATAAAAAAATACAAGTGACAAAGTTTTTAAACTGTATTCTCTTCACAAATAGGGAGAGGGCAAAGATGCCTGATAGCTCTTTTGTATGTTCCACATTGTGTGAAGATAGAAGCCACTCGAGTTTTCTTGTCCTTTCCTGGGAAGAGCTCGACGATTCGTCCTAGCTTCCAAGAAAGAGGTGGTGCTTGGTCATCCTTAATCAGCACTAAAGTGCCAATTTTGAGGTTATCACATGGTGACCTCCACTTTGACCGGTGCTGGAGTTCTGAAAGGTATTCAGAGGACCATCTGGTCCAGTAATGCTGTTGTAACTGCTGCACCAGTTGCCATCGTGATAGTCTATTCAGGTTGAGAGGTTTTAAATCTGGCTCTGGAGTAGCTGTTAGTACGTCACCTACAAGGAAATGTGCAGGGGTAAGGACAGTCAAATCTGAAGGAGAATTAGAGAGAGGGGTTAAGGGTCTGGAGTTTAATATAGATTCTATTTGAGATAAAAGGGTAGATAGCTCTATAAAGGTTAATATATTATTGCCCATAACTCTTTTTAAATGATATTTCATGGCCTTAACACAATTTTCCCAAAGACCCCCCATGTTTGGAGCCTTAGGTACAATCCTAGACCAAGTGATGCCTAATTCTGATGTTTCAGCAAGCAATTTATTGATATGATTTTCGGATTTCCAAGTTTCATAAAGATCCTTAAGTTCGCGACTTGCACCCAAGAAGTTGGTGCCATTATCTGACCAGATTACAGAGGGCTTACCACGTCTGGAAATAAATCTTTTTAATGCGGCAAGAAAGGCGGGTGTAGACAATTCTCAACCAATTCGAGGTGGACAGCCTTGGTAGACAGGCATACAAAAATTGAAACATACGTTTTTACCGGAGTAAGACCCTTACGCTTGTAAGGTCGAGCAAATATCGGTCCGGCAAAATCAATACCAACCTTGTAGAATGGCCTAACCGGCTCTAAACGAAAAGATGGTAGATCACCCATCATTTGATTAGCGCACTTAGGTTTGACCTTAAAACATACGATACATTTATGAGTGATTTTTTTAACTAAGTTTCGACCATTAATTGGCCAATATTTGAGCCTAAGAGTAGACAGCAAACCTTGCGGTCCAACATGAAGATTTTTATAATGAGTATCACGAACAATCAATTCGGAAAGTCTATGATGAGGATGGAGAACTACAGGGTGTTTTTGATCTTCAGAAAGTGAAGACTGGTTCAGTCGACCTCCAACACGGATCAACCCATTTTGGTCAAGATATGGATTAAGTGGCAACAATGGTGACTTACTGTTAACAGTGCTAGATTTTTTAAGATTAGCTATATCCTCATGAAAGGATTCAATCTGGTGTTGTCTTAAAAGAGAAACCAAAGCAGTGTCAAGTTCAGAGACTGATAACAAACCATAAGACCTCTCTTCAGATTTCTTTCGACAGTTATCGATAAATCTTAAGCAAAGAGCAGAAATTCTCTTAAGTTTAGTTAGAGAAGAATACTTGTCAAACAAATCAAAATGATTAGATGTAGACAAATTAACAATAATGGGTTTCTTTCGTTGTTCGGGCAAAGAAGAATCTTGGATTTTGTCAAAATAAGGATCATAGTCAAGAGTAGGATCATAGAGCCATTTAGGCCCATGCCACCATAATTCAGAGTGTTGCAAGTCATTAGGAGAGCAACCTCTAGAAACCATATCAGCTGGGTTGTGAGAAGAAGAAACATGTTTCCAACTTGCATGAGGGCATAATTCCAAAATTTTTGATATCCGATTAGCCACAAAGGTTGCCCAGTTAACAGGTGGTGATGGTGAGAGAATCCATGATAATACTATTGTTGAGTCCGTATATAGTATTACCTTATCAATGTTTAATTTTAATGCCTTCCGTGTAGTATTTTCAAGCTGTACTAACAACAACGCAGCACAAAGTTCCAGCCGCGGAATTGACTGGCTTTTGACTGGTGCCACACGGGATTTTGAAGTAATAAGTTCACATGATTTCCGTCCATCATTGTCCAAACATACCAAATAAAGGCAGGCTCCATAAGCCATTTCGGAGCTGTCCGCAAAGCCATGTATCTCAAAGGAGCAAGGGTTAACAACTGTAAATAATTTTCGAGGAATAGAAATTTGTGAAAGTTGGGATATAGATTTAATGAAAGAAGTCCAATCTGAAAGGATGTCGCTTGGAACAGGGCTATCCCAGTCAATATTAGCCTTCCACAAACGTTGCATAAGGATTTTTGCCTTTACCACTAAAGGTGATATAAGGCCAATTGGATCAAAAATTTTAGCTATAACTGAAAGCACATTACGTTTTGTAACATTCTTCAGATCGGTATTTAAATCAAAGGAGTAAGTGAAAGTGTCACAATCCGGGTTCCATATAATGCCAAGAGTACGAACAGTGTGCTCTTTATCCAACTGTATAGGTTGGCATTCACGATCTTCTTCAGGGATAATGTCAAGGAGTTCATTGTAATTAGACGTCCATTTTCTAAGGTGTAGACCAGCGTCAGCCAAAATAGAACAAAGTTGTATGGCAAGCGTTTTAGCTTCCTCTAGACTACTAGCGCCAGATAAACAATCATCAATGTAGAAGTCTTGTTGCAAACACCTAGATGCTAAAGGAAATGACAAAGATTCCTCTTTAGCCCGTTGAATTAAAGTACGAGTTGCGAGGTATGGTGCACTCGCAGTGCCATATGTCACAGTCAAAAGTTCATATATTTGAATTGGCTCGTCTGGGGAGTCTCTCCATAATATTCTCTGTAAAGAGGTTTGTGACGGATCTACCCAAATCTGACGGTACATCTTTTCGATGTCAGCAGCAAATGCAACGAGATAAGTTCTGAATCTTAAAACTATGGAAACAAGGTCGTCTTGGACTACAGGTCCAATTAATTGGATGTCGTTGAAGGAAATTCCACTAGATGATTTGCAAGAAGCATCAAAAACGACTCTTAGCTTTGTTGTTGAAGACGTTTCCTTAAATACAGGGCGATGAGGTATATAATAACAATTATTGGCATCTTTATCTGTGACCTTTCGCATGTGTCCAAGTGTGAGGTATTCATTAAGGAATTTACTGTATTCAGAAAAGAGTTCAGGTTGCCGAGCGAACCTTTTTTCTAGTTGTTTGAACCTGTTAAAGGCATTTTCAAAGTTATTGTCTAATTCTGAAGGGTTTCTAGAGAGAGGAATAGTGACAACATAACGACCACAACTGCTACGTTTAATACTATTTTCAAAATGCTTTTCACAAACTAAATCTGATTTTAAAAACTTGTCGTTAGGCTCACAATTTTCAATTTCCCAAAATCGTTTGAGAGTGTTATCGAGGGAGTTAAGGGAAAGATTACAATGAACTGGTAGTTGTTGAGAAGTAACAAAGGTTTTACCACAAGCGATCCAGCCGAGTTTAGTTTCCTTAAACAAAGGTGAGTCTTCAGATGGTTTGTATGAATTTTTACAAATTAAATCCCAGAAAAATTCACCTCCAAGCAACAAGTCAATATTACTTGGAGTTTCAAAAGAGGGATCGGCCAATTTTACGTGTGGTGGCAATCTCAATGAGTTAAGGTCTATGGGTACAGCAGGCACCTTATCAATAATTTTAGCTAAAACTAAAAAATTCATTGATTGTTTGTAAAAAGTGTTTTTTGAACACAAGGTTGCAGTGACAAAGGACGATGCAACTGATTTGGTCGAGTTTATCCCACTGATGGGTTGGACAATATTATTTTTCTTGCAATGGATGATTTGAGAAAGTGACGAAGTCATAAAATTGGTTTGACTTCCTGAGTCCAATAGCGCGCGACAGGTGACTTTATGGCCATGAGGCCCCATAATTTCAACTATCGCTGTTGATAGTAAAACTTGAGTATTATTAGTATTAGATGGAGAGCTGTGAGTAACAGTCACAATTTTTGGCGAATCTACTTTGGACGACTTGTCGCCTTTAGAGGGTTCTTTACTAACCTCAAGCTTAGGGCGATGTAGTAAGGATGAGTGCTTTTTTCCACAATGGCGACAACAGCTTGATCGACAATTTTCACTTATGTGTCCTGGTCTGACACAGTTGACACACAGGCGATGAGTTTTGACATATTCGAACCTTTCCCCAACAGACAATTTTAGAAAGGCTTGACAGTAGTATAAAGGATGGTAGGGGTCTTTACAAAGGTCACAAATAGAGTTAGGTGCTTTAGGCTGAACAGTAGGTGACTGGACAGCCATCAAACCTGCCTTGGTAGATGATATTTTACTAATCGGATTGAATTTATTACTAGATTGCCCAAATTTGTTTTTCCAAGTGGTGGAAGTTAATTTCTTTACAATGAAATTAACCAACTGCTGAAAAGAAGGGAGATCTTCCGAGGGTGAGGCAGTTTCAGCTTGCCATTCCTTAAAGAGATGGGCGTCAAAGTTGGAACATACCAGATGAATAAGAAGCATATCCCAATGTTGGGTCGGTTGTTCCAGAGCCTTGAGTGCCCTAACATGTTTTAGGGTCTCATCTAAAAGACTCCGAAGAGAAGACGCACAGTCTTTTTTTACTACTTTCGATTGAAATAATGCCTTAATATGTTTTTGAATAATAATATTTTTATTTTGATATCTATCGCACAACAGCGACCATGCAACAGGATAGTTTGAAGTAGAAATTTCCAGAGAATCCAGAATCCTGACAGCATCACCCCTCAATGCCGATAGAAGATACTGAAATCTTTGGATATCAACAAGAGATTTATTATTGTGAATGATCGATACAAAGAATTCGTAAAAAGCAGGCCAGCTTTCAAAGGAGCCATCAAAAGTAGGTAAAACGAGTGCTGGAAGCTTAAGTTGGGGAGCCTGAGACTCTCCTCTTTCAAATAAACTCTTGGTCTCGTTTCCCACATAAATTTCGGATCCACTATTAATAGAATTTTGGTTGGAGTGATTGATACTATCTAAATTTTGACTGACCTTATGTAACAAGTCCTCAGCAATTGAAACTAGCTCATAGTACAAGTCTTCGAAAGTGCTGATTTCTTCTTCTTGATCTGAATCAAGTTGTTCAATTTGATATTGAGTTTCATGAAATTCGTCCCATGATTCTTTGACTTTGGATAACCGAAGCTTTAATTGTGACAAAGGAGAAGTTTCAATTACGAAACCACATAAAAAAGTTTTGAAATTATGAAGTCGAGATTTAATATGGCCTCGCTTATTGACGAGTAATTTTAATTGTTTAAATTCTATTTCAGTGAGTGCCATGGTTTAATAACCAACAAAGGATTCAAACAATAAAATATAGGTGAATACAATATAAAAACGCAGCAAAAACAAATATATCAACGTCTTATAAAAGTCGAAAAAAATCGTAAAAGTCTTATGAAATCGAATGAGCAAATAATAGCGATGTTTAAACTTATCAATAAAATCAAAAATAATAACGATTCGTATTTATCCTTTAACACAAAACAAATAAATAAATAGAATAGCGAAGGTAAATAGGTACAATAGATAAGGGAAGGTAATAATTATGCTTGAAAGAGAAGTGATAAGGGAACAGGAGAGGAAGGCACAAACCCAGAGTGGTGATAACTGATAACCTGTTGCTGTTGCTCTATCTCCAGTAAGATGAAATCTTCCAAATATATTGACGATTCTTCAATCTTCAATAACGTATAAATATAATTATTGCGTAAATAATGTCCAATAAAAAATAATTATAATAATTACGTAAATGTAATACGAGCGTATTAAAAAACAAATGCCAAAAAACGTGTGTATACGAAACAAAGTTTAATATTCACTATGATATACGATCAAGATTTTAGTTTTAAATATCAAATCACTATAATCCACGAACTATTCAAATGATATGTAGACAATTAAAGTTTGTGCAAACAATGTGAGTGAACGATAAAAATGTGTGCCGTTAGATAGTTGTTCAATTTTCAATTCCACGAGTTGAATTAATATCGACGAACATCGGGACCAATGGACCAAAAAATGTGCGGAAAGTAATAGATTACTTGATTGGACTGTATAGGGGTTGAAATAAATTACTAATATGTGATGTAAAAACCAATTACGCAAAGTATATAATGATATAAAAAATACAAGCGTTGACTGCCGCAGGGTAACAACAACAAAAGGGAGACAGTCATACAGTATAAGGTCCGACGGCACACACTCCACAATACACACTAATTCAAAAAGGGGAAAATATTCCAAACATTAAAAATGACATACAGCGCATCCACACTACTGCGGCAGTCTTAGACATTAAACATAAACATCAAACAAATTTCTCAACAGGTGGCAGCACTACACAAATCTCACCAACTGTAGATTTGAATAAAGAACATACACACACATACGTTGATTTTTATATATATAGCTATAAATTTCCATTTTACCCCCTCCTAAATAAAATTGTACATAACAGTAATTACTTTTCTCTTAAATTGCTTTTCAACGATATGCATCATATGAAGGAAATCCATTACTTTGACACTTTTACACCGTACACCTTTGTACCAAAATTTAAATTACGAAAATTCATGTAGACAGGGACCTCCCGCTTGCTTTGAAGGGAAAGTGAGTAAATATTCATCAAATTGGGATAAAACTGTAGATTTGTATAAAAGACATACCCTCATACAGACACTCTTCTTTTTATATAAGATATAGCTATATTTTTCCATTTTACCCCCTCCTAAATGAAAACACATATGACAAAACTGTACATAACAACAATTAATGTAATCTTAAAGAGCTTTTCAACGATATGCATCATAAAGGGTATCCAGTCCTTAGACCCGGTATTCATTATTGTACCCTGTTCCCTGTGTACCAAAATTTAAATTTCGAAAATTCATGTAGACACTGATATTTTCTTCCTTTGAAGATCAAGTGTGCATTTTTTGATCGAGATCGGACTAAAACTATGGATTTGTATAAAGAACACACACACATACGTGGACTTTTAGATTTTTTTTTCCATTTACCCCCTAAATGCACGTAAAAACAATTATTGTACTCTTAAAGAGCTTTTCAACACTATGCATCATGAAGGGATTTCAACTTTGACATTTGTACCCCGTACCCCTGTGTACCAAAACTTAAATTTCGAACATTTATGTAGACAGAACTTCCCCTTGCTTTGAAGGTCAAGTGAGCAAATTTTCATCGAGATCGAATTAAAACTGTCGATTTGTATAAAGAACATAAACACACTCACACATACGTTGACTTTTATAGATATAGATATATATTTCCATTTTACCCCCCACCTAAATAAAAATATGACAAAAACGTACTTAACAACAATTAATGTACTCTTAAAGAGCTTTTCAGCAATATGCATCATGAAGGGTATCCATTACTTTAACATTTGTACCCCGTACCTCTGTGTACCAAAATTTTAATTTCGGAAAATCATGTAGACCTTGATTTTCCTTAGATAGTGTAGACCTACACCTTGTTTGGAAGAAAAAGAGTGTAAATATTTATCAAATTGGGATAAAACTGTAGATTTGTATTAAATACATTCTCTTATATAGATACTCTTCTTTTTATATACAGATATATCTATATTTTCCATTTTACCCCCCTCCTAAATGAAAATATGACAAAACTATACATAACAACAATTACTGTACCATTAAAGAGCTTTTCATCGATATGCATCACGAAGGGTATTCACTATTTTGATCCCGTTATCATTACTTGTACCCCGTACCCCTGTGTACAAAAATTTAAATTTCGAAAATTCATGTAGACCTTGATTTTCCCCTTGCTTTGAAGGTCAAGTGTGCAAATTTTCATCGAGATCGGACTAAAACTGTAGATTTGTATAAAGAACAAATAAGATATAGCTATATTTTTCTATTTTACCCCCCTTCTAAATGAAAATATGACAAAAGTGTACATAACAACAATTACTGTACTCTTAAAGAGCTTTTCAACGATATGCATCACGAAGGGTATTCATTACTTTGACCACGTATTTATTACTTGTACCCCGTACCCCTGTGTACCAGAATTGAAATTTCGAAAATTCATGTAAACCTTGATTGTTTCCTTGCTTTGAAGGTCAAGTGTGCAAATTTTCATCGAGATCGGACTAAAACTGTAGATTTGTATAAAGAACAAACACACACACACACACACATACGTTGACTTTTATATATATAGATTTTTCTGTCTGTCCGTTGGCTTGTTTTAATTTATAAACTACTATAGCTTCGAACATGAAATTTTGCACAATGTGCATCTCGGCATTTGTGACCACTGTACACTTTTTGGAGTTTTCACACTTAATATTTTCAATGTGGCGGGCGACTAAAAAAAGTTTTTAGTCCCAATGACATGTTAACATCAATTTAAAGGTATTGAAGTTTTGAAAAAGAATATGAACTATTAAAATTTTACACTTGATAATTTTTACTTAATCGTTCAGAAACCGGCGATTATCGCCTCACGTACTTAAGTGAAGTGACCCCTCTACATTCTACATTCTCGCTGGCTTATATAAGGTGTTTGTGTGTATTTTTGATTTTGTTCAATCTGAGAAGCGATTTTTTTCGGGTTAAAAGAAAAAAAAAAACCTAGTATTTTGTCGGGACCGCAGTATTATTTCGTGTTAACCGATTTTTCTTATAAAGCGTTTTAGTGTATAACAGTTTTCACATATGTTTTTTTTTGTTGTTTTTATTTTTTATTTATTTTGGAAGGGAGGTCTACTGTTAATAGAACTGCTATTATAGTATAATATGAATTACGTATTAAACTTTAATTTTGTAAAGAACTAGCGTTGAGGAAGTTAGTCCAGCTGTATTTTCACCGGTTTATTACAGTAAAACAATATATCATACTGCAACTTAATAATACTTAATATTTATTTGTATGCAGTAAATGAATTTAGCGTTTTGTAATATGAAACTAACTGCGTTTCATCCTATTATTATACATTTTAGATAATGAATTTGTGTTAAGGCGTGCAACTGGCAACTGGTAAACATAGGTTGTTCAAATAGAACTATGTATATGGCTGTAGACAGGCGGTAACGCATTCACCTTAAGCTACTGTCCAAACATGTGGGACCGGTGTTTGGACAGCATATAGTTGACACTTTGGTCTATGAGTATCATCTATATGCCATATGACACCGGTGTTTGGGCATAGCATATAGTTGACACTTTGCTCTATGAGTATCATCTATTTGCTATATGACACCGGTGTTTGGGCATAGCATATAGTTGACACTTAGCTCTTTGAGTATCATCTACATGCTATATGATACCGTTTTTTGTACATAGTATATAATTGACACTTTTCTCTATAAGTATTATCTATTCGCTATATAACACCGGTGTTTGGACATAGCATATAGTTGACACTTTGCTCTATGAGTATCATCTGTTGGCTATGTGACACCGGTATTGAGGCAGTTGTTTTACAGAAGTATAACCCTCTGCAGTGGCGTACACAGGGGGGGGGCCCAAGGGGCCTTGGCCCCCCCCGAAATGATTACATACCTAAGACCCGCCATACACTTAAAACCAAAAAAACACAGTAATAACAGATGCATTCGAATTGGCTGTAAATATTTTCCAATAAAAGAAATTAATTAAGTATTATCTTATGGTGTGTATTCACTTAATCACCCCAAATAAGCTCGGCCCAGATTTGCCGATAGAATTAAATTCATTCAACACTATACCGGCCCGATTGTCGGCTGGGCCCGGATTTTGCCGATGGAATTGAATTTATTAAACACTATACCGGCCCGACTGTCGGCTGGGCCCGGATTTGCCGATAGAATTAAATTCATTCAACACTATACCTGCCCGACTGTCGGCTGGGCCCGGATTTGCCGATAGAATTAAATTCATTCAACACTATACCGGCCCGATTGTCGGCTGGGCCGGATTTTGCCGATGGAATTGAATTTATTAAACACTATACCGGCCCGACTGTCGGCTGGGCCCGGATTTTGCCGATGGAATTAAATTTAATAAACACTATACCGGCCCGACTGTCGGCTTGGCCCGGATTTTGCCGATGGAATTAAATTTATTAAACATTATACCGGCCCGACTGTTGGCTGGGCCCGGATTTTGCCGATGGAATTGAATTTATTAAACATTATACCGGCCCGACTGTTGGCTGGGCCCGGATTTTGCCGATGGAATTGAATTTATTAAACATTATACCGGCTCGACTGTCGGCTGGGCCCGGATTTTGCCGATGGAATTGAATTTATTAAACATTATACCGGCCCGACTGTTGGCTGGGCCCGGATTTTGCCGATGGAATTGAATTTATTAAACATTATACCGGCCCGACTGTCGGCTGGGCCCGGATTTTGCCGATGGAATTGAATTTATTAAACATTATACCGGCCCGACTGTTGGCTGGGCCCGGATTTTGCCGATGGAATTGAATTTATTAAACATTATACCGGCCCGACTGTCGGCTGGGCCCGGATTTTGCCGATGGAATTGAATTTATTAAACATTATACCGGCTCGACTGTCGGCTGGGCCCGGATTTTGCCGATGGAAATTAATTTATTAAACACTATACCGGCCCGATTGTCGGCTGGGCACGGATTTTTGTCGATGAAACTAAAACTATTAAACACTATAGCGGCCCGATTTTGGCTGGACCGAGATTTTTGCTGATGGAATTAGATTCATTGAATTAAATTAGGATGCATGAAATAAATCGGCTCATTTGCCGACTAGGCCTTGATCTTTGCCAGTGGAACTAAACGCATTAAACTTGATCGACCCGATTTCGGCTGGGCCCGGATTTGCCGATAGAATTAAATTCATTCAACACTATACCTGCCCGACTGTCGGCTGGGCCCGGATTTGCCGATAGAATTAAATTCATTCAACACTATACCGGCCCGATTGTCGGCTGGGCCGGATTTTGCCGATGGAATTGAATTTATTAAACACTATACCGGCCCGACTGTCGGCTGGGCCCGGATTTTGCCGATGGAATTAAATTTAATAAACACTATACCGGCCCGACTGTCGGCTTGGCCCGGATTTTGCCGATGGAATTAAATTTATTAAACATTATACCGGCCCGACTGTTGGCTGGGCCCGGATTTTGCCGATGGAATTGAATTTATTAAACATTATACCGGCCCGACTGTTGGCTGGGCCCGGATTTTGCCGATGGAATTGAATTTATTAAACATTATACCGGCTCGACTGTCGGCTGGGCCCGGATTTTGCCGATGGAATTGAATTTATTAAACATTATACCGGCCCGACTGTTGGCTGGGCCCGGATTTTGCCGATGGAATTGAATTTATTAAACATTATACCGGCCCGACTGTCGGCTGGGCCCGGATTTTGCCGATGGAATTGAATTTATTAAACATTATACCGGCCCGACTGTTGGCTGGGCCCGGATTTTGCCGATGGAATTGAATTTATTAAACATTATACCGGCCCGACTGTCGGCTGGGCCCGGATTTTGCCGATGGAATTGAATTTATTAAACATTATACCGGCTCGACTGTCGGCTGGGCCCGGATTTTGCCGATGGAAATTAATTTATTAAACACTATACCGGCCCGATTGTCGGCTGGGCCCGGATTTTTGTCGATGAAACTAAAACTATTAAACACTATAGCGGCCCGATTTTGGCTGGACCGAGATTTTTGCTGATGGAATTAGATTCATTGAATTAAATTAGGATGCATGAAATAAATCGGCTCATTTGCCGACTAGGCCTTGATCTTTGCCAGTGGAACTAAACGCATTAAACTTGATCGACCCGATTTCGGCTGGGCCCGATTTTTCGCCAATTGAATTCAATGATTTTTTTGTGGTTTTAGTCCAGTTCAATAGCATAGGTTGCATTATAGAATTAAATTAATTGAATTAAAATATGCACACTAGACTGGCTTAAACGGGAAAATGATGGTTGTGGATTTCAGTAGCAAATTTTTGTTTTGGACCAGGATTGTGTGTAGAACGCTACGTGGGTCCTTGTTATGCGGCATTTCCCTCTTGCTGACTCAGGTCGGACTAGTGTTCGTCGATATGTAGTGGGAAAACAGAGGCAATATAAATAAATCGGTTTATCATTTTGTGAAAAAACTGATTCATATTACATAGTAATAGTAAATTTAAATCTAAAAACTCAAAAAGCGTTCAGAAAACATTTGATGTTAAATGTCCCATGTAATAAACCCAGCGCTGATAACCCGCGATTTCGCTGTAACCCAGCGAATGATTCTTTTGTTTTGCAATAGGTATTTAATTTTCTTAGAGAAGAATTCTCTTCTAGATAAAAATTTGAAATTCGTATGTGCTCCAAATCCACGTTTGCTTTTGCAGTATGGATCACGTTTTGCTTCCGAGCTTACCAAAGGAAACGGAAGATATGTGACAGTTCTGAAGAACGAACAATTTTTATGTCTCCGATTTCAAAAATTCCAAGACAGAAATCTGTTCAACATCAGGGTACAGTTTGGGTCCCTTGTCCGCCTGTCCTTCAATTTTTGCGAACCAACATATCTTAAAAGCTATTCGTCCAATTTTATTGACATTTTGATGGTAGGTCATAATTAGCAACATTGCTGATCCCGTATAAGTTTCAATCTTCTGCACCTATTTATTTCTCTTCCACATTCGCACAGACACATTTATTTACACCTATATCTTCAAAAGTACTCATATGATTTTTATGAAATTTTAATGGTTTGTTTAAAGTAGCCCGCAGATAACCCAAGAATAATTTCAACCGTCTGCGCTCTTAAAATATTGCTATATTGATACTTTATTCATGTTAAATTTACTCAATTTTCCCTCCTTTTTTAAATTAGTCAAAATTGGTTTGATTTTTACATGATTTAAAGTATCAATTTACCAAAATTTAAACAGCGCAGAGAGTTAAAATTAATCTGTGAGCTTCTATCAGATAAGTTTTATAAAATCAGATGAATAGTTTTGAAGATAAGGTGTAAATAAATGTATGTGTGTGCACATGTGGAAGAGAAATGGTGGCAGGTGGAGAAATGTGGTGGAGGAAAATGGGACCAGAAGATTGGACCTTATATAGGACCAACAATGGACTTTTTATATGCTAATTAACTGCCATCCGAATGTCATTAAAATCGAGAGAGTAGTTTTTAAGAATTGTTCGCAATGATTGAGCGAGCGACAGACTAACAGCCAGAAACGGGATCAAAAATGTCTGATAACTGGAACGGATTTCTGTCTTGGAATTATTGGAATCGGAGACATAATAGTTCTTTAGAACGATCACAGCACATAGTGAGGTGTTACCTCATAGGATTTTAATTTAATTAAATATGAGGTTAGAAATTGAAATTAGAGTGTTGAAAAGGGGGAGAAATTACTATTATAATAAATTATGGGGTATGCTAAACCCGCATATAAGTTAAATTATGATGGGCCCCCCCCGAAAAAATTTTCTGTGTACGCTACTGACCCTCTGTGCTATAAACCTTTTTTCAAACATTTCTCACTCTTCTTCTTCTTTTTCAAACATAGTATCTCATCACTACTATGTATGTTTAAATATTCTTCACATAATATTATGATAAGTTTTTGATCAATATTTGTTGCACAGTTGAAATATAAATTAACGAGACTTTTAATAAACTATAAATGTCGTGATATGAGATGAGGGTAAATTAAATGTATCTCATTTCCTAGCAATATTAAAAGCAGTAAGGGAAGAGTAAACAAATATTTACACTTTGAAAGAGGTTGCCTTGGGCCGTGGTTATTTGAGTTTATGACCTGTGGTGTTTGTAGGCCTACGGAAGTTATAAGGACGAATGTCATGGACCCGTTGGATTTAGGGGAACAGACTTCCTTAATAAATCCTTTACTGCTTACCTTCTAATGCCGTAACTCACTTTCTTACGCTTACGGTGTATAAGGTTCAATTTACTATCTCATAAACAACTGAATAACTTATTCTTAAAGCTTTAAAATATATGTTTGTACTTTAGTTAGTCTGATAAAGATTAACAACTTATTTTACAATAAATAAATAAAAGAATATTCGATTTTTACTAGTTTAATTTTAGCAAGATAATTTTATAAACCACTATATTAATACGTTTTCATAAAGACATTTTCCACGACTTAGGCCTTATTTACCAGATACCCGATTATCGATTTAATTTATAAGTGTATATGTATTTATGATTTGGTAATAAATAGATCTATATATTTTTAAAAATAAAATTTAAGCTAGAAATATTTTGTTCCTTTGCCTAAAATATTTGTACACATTCTAAAAATAGTCTGCTTAATTAGTGTGGCACATAGCTTCCTCGCGTTCTATTTCGTATACTTTTTATGATTTTATGCTTTTACTTCCTATTATTGTCATATTTATTTAATTCTCCCCCCCCCCCCCCCTAATTTTCTAAAACTGTCAAAATTGTATTGATTTTTACATGAATTAAAGTATCAATTTAGCAATATTTAAAGAACGCAGACTGTTGAAATTAACCTAACGCTATATGCGGGTTACTTTTTACAAACCATCCAAATTTCATAGAAATTAGATGAGTACTTCTGAAGATGCAGGTGTAAATAAATGTATGTTTTTGCGCATGTTAAAGAGAAACAAATTGACGCAGAAGGTTGAAACGTATATATGGGACCAACATTGAATTAATTATGACCTACCATCCAAATTTCATTAAATTCAGACGAGTAGTTTTTAAGATATGTTGGTTCAAAAAATTGAGTGACAGACAGTCACGGAACCAAAAATGTCTCTTGATGTCTGAACTAGATTTCTGTCTTGGGATTTTTTAAATCGGAGACATAAAAAAAAAAAAAATCTCTTCAGAACGATCACATAACTTCCGTTACCTTCGGTAAGCTTGGAAGCAATATTTATAACTAATGTGTTGTCAAAATCATGTTAAAGAAATAAGATTTGTATTATTTAACAAGACAATATGTACATCACAAAGTTGTTTATTTGATCAAATTTTATGACTAGGGGTGTGCTTGATTGTAAGAACTTTGTTATAGCGAGAATCAATGTTACTGTGACAAGGATATTGAGTTTTCACTTTAATATTTATCTGTTTAAAAACTATCTTTAATCTCCTTCATTTTCATTTAGTTAGCATTTCTTTCATCGAACATTAGCATAAACTTAAGGCCACAGGAATCTTGCACGGGCCACTCTAGAGCCACTGTGTCTCTTACGTCTCGACATAGGGAGTGTACGAGCGGCTCGCGGGGAGAGCCACCGATGAGACCCAGTGTCCCGTGGCCCATGACACAGTGTCCCGTGGCCCATGACACAGTGTCCCGTGGCCCAAGACACAGTGTCCCGTGGCCTAAGACACAGTGTCCCGTGGCCCAAGACACTGTGTCTCCGTCTGAACGCTCCCATATAATAATAATAATAATAATAATTTTATTGTTATAAGATAATTACATCTTGTACAATGGAATTCTGGTAGACATTAATCCTTTTTAAAAAACAGAGCAATTATAGTATATAAATATTACTGTTTAAACACAATTACATAAGTGTATACATACATATCTTCAATGCCTTGAACAAAAAATAACTAAATCAAGTAAAAAATGAAATAATAATATTAATAATTCTCTTGAAATAATAAAATAATACTTATTAATGTTTTTCCTTTAATTAAATAACTAATATAAAAATACATAATATATATCTATACTTTTTTATAATTATTATTTACTACGGGAAACAGACAGTGAAAAATACACTCCCGCGCCGGAAAAAAAGGAAATAGCTAAAAAAAAAAATCGTAATATTAAATTCTATTCATTAATTAGAAAAGACCTGATTTTCATTGTGTTTATTAGGAAGTTAAATACGTTGAAGGCGTGTTGTTTTGAATTTATATCTAGGATATTTTTCATGTTGGAAATGTCGTCGCTTTCATTATTAATTAGTGCATTCAGATATTGTTGCCTAATTGGATGGTAAGCTTCACACCTTAGGATCACGTGAGCCCAACTTTCTTCCACTTTTTTGTCACAGCACGTACAAATATCTCTTTGGTCAAATTGATAGCAGGAGTTGTCGTGTATTATTCTTGTCTTGCATTCGCCTGGGACACGTAGCTGAGCAATTATTCTCGTCACTTTGATGGGAATGTTTAATCTCAGGTAAGGTTTTTCTCTGCTTTCCCATGTCATTTCCCTGAACTGGGGGTTGAATGTTGACCTGGATGCGCTCTCGAGATCTTCAGTCAGCAATTTTATCTCGTAGTTTTTTAATATGGTAGGTATAAGCCGAGTTAACATGTTTGGTTCGATTAGGTGTTTTGTGTTTATTTCTGTATTAGTTTTTTGTACTAACGAGACTACTTGAGAAAACTAGTTGTACCTGGGCTTATTTCCCGGAACTTCATGAAGCTCAACAAGCCTATTTAAACATTTTTTAGTGTAGCTGGTGTCCTGTAAAGAGGTGATCTTATAAAGAAACCACAAAGTAGTTTTAATGATTTTTAGTGAAACATGTTTAATACCCGCTTCTAGTCTGACAATATAATTTGGGGTGTTTTTCGGAAGGCGAAGAAGACTCTTAAAGAAGTGCGTCTGGGCTCTCTCCAGGATATCAACATATCTCAGCGACCATACAGGGGCACCGTAGAGCAAAGAACTGATTAACATAGCTTCGAAGAGTTTAACTCTTGTGTCCCACGAATTAGTTTTAGAGGCTGCCAACATTGTCAATATTTTGCCTGACGCAATTTTGCCTTTTGTGAGGGCATTATTACACATCTCCATAAAAAGTGACGATCTTGAAAAAGTAACACCTAGGTAATTAACTGTGGAGGTCGAAGTGATTTCTTCCTCACCATAATAGAAAACTTGTTGCATTGGAGAGTTACCTTTGCTAAATTTCACTACATGAGTTTTTTTTGAGTTGACTGAAAGTTTGTTGACTGCACAATATTTTGTTAGGATATTTAAACTTCTGTTTAGTTCTACGGATGTTGGACTAAGAATTACCAGGTCGTCTGCGTAGAGTAGGGTGTTTACATCTGTGTAGCCGTCTATTGCTACTCCCTTCGAACCGTGATTTGAGAAGAATGACTCTATATCTGAGAGGAAGATATTAAATAACAGGGGACTTAATATTTCTCCCTGTAAAACCCCTTTAGTTATTCTTATGTCGTTAGTTGTCTCCCTGCCGTTCCGTACTCTCATAGAAGCGCTAGCGTAAAATTTATTAATAATCCTGATGAGTTTCGGACTTAAACCAACCTCATAAAGTTTGTTAAACAAAATCTTGTGATCTAGGGAGTCGAATGCAGCTTTAAAATCTATAAATGCGGCAAATATTGATCTTCGGGCCAATCTCAGGTGATTTTGTGTAATGGCATTAATAATGAATATATTGTCCATGCTTGATCTTTCTTTTCGGAAGCCGTTCTGACCCTCGGAAAAAATATTCATATTTTCACACCACGACGATATTCGATCATTGAGTATTTGAGTGAATATTTTAGCAACGTTATTGACCAGAGATATGCCTCTATAGTTTGTGGGATCGTTTAGATCATTCTTTTTATGGATCATGACAGTTTCAATGTGACACCATTCAGTTGGGATTTGTTCGGTTGACAGTATTTTGTTAAACATTATAGTTAAATAAAGTAACCAATTTTGAGGTAAATGTTTGTAAAACTCGTTACTGACCGTGTCATTCCCAGGAGAAGTACCTATTTTTAATCTTGCGATGACGCGCTGGATCTCCTCTGTTGTAATTTCTGCGTCTAATATCGGGCAGCCGACTCCGACGTATTCACAAGACTCTACCATCCCCTCTGAGAACATTTCCTTGTAGTACTTTTCCCAAGTTTTAGTTTGGACATTTAAGTGTCCAATTTTTTTCTTTTTATAGCGGTTCATTTCTTTCCAAAACATACCCGAATTTTTTACTTCCCCAATAATTTTTAAACGAGATTGCTCAAATATATTTTTCTTTTTCTTTAAAATGTTTTTGTACTTTTTTTTTGCACTTAAAAATTCCCTGGTTGATATTAAGTCAAAGCTCATTTTTCTACATTTATTGAGAGTTGTTTTTAAATTTGTTTTTAGCGAATCACATTCACTATCGAACCACGGCTTCTTGAACGTTTTCCGTCGGTTTTCCTGTTTCCTTACACCGGCAGAATCAGCACAGGCTAATATCGATTGGATTAGTTTAGTATTTAGATGGCTTGTCGTTTCATTTGAGCAGATTTGGACATTATTATTTAATTGCATTTGGTGTATGAATGTTGAAGTTGTTAATTGATCCCACTTTATGTGGGCTTGTAATTTTTTATTATTGTTATCAGAATACGGTTTTCGGTTTGCGTGAATTCGACGGTAGAATATCGAACCTGGTCGATACTTAATAGCTGTAGGGAAATGGTCTGAATGATAATTTGTATTGAGAACTTTAAAATCGTCGATTATTTGGACCGAATTAACGTCACTCCATATCAGATCGACGACTGTGTTTCCGACCGAGCTAACGTGCGTATATTGACCGGGATAGTCTGAGGCCGACCTTCCATTCATTAGCACGAGACTATTGCCTTCCATTAAGTCCAGTATTAAGCGTCCTCTTTTGTCTATTTTTTTATCTAGTGACTTTCTGTGGCTGATTAATTGAGTGCTGTCTTTATCAGGTAATGAATTAGCCTCTCCCACTCTACAGTTGAAGTCTCCGCCTACTACAAGAGGTGTGTCGGGATGTTTGACTAAAATTTCTTTAATTGACGAGTCATATATATCGGATATTTCTTCTATATCTAGAGTGGGCTTGAAATAAACACATCCCAAGATCATAGATCCATTTTTCGATTTAATCTTTATAAATAACCAATATTCGCAAGACTCTAATACCTCGAAGTTATATCTTTTATTAATGAAGACTGCTATGCCGCCGCTGGCTCTACCCCTACTTTTTTCTCTGATTGCGTTGACTGAGACCACATTATAATTTTTAAAAAATATAGGACACGTTATTTTGTGTTCTCGCCAAGTTTCAGTAATTGCAATTACTTCGAAGTTTCCTAGTTTATTAGCATTGTTTATGAATTTTGAGTAACCTTGACAGTTCCAAAACATAATTTCCGGGTCGATATCCTGAACACTATCTTCCAACTTTAGTTGCTATATGATGTCTTTGGGACTGTTAGGCTTACGTCTTTTATTTCGCTTATTTCTTGCGGGGGAATTATCTGTTTGTTCAGTATTTATGTTTTCCGGTTGTTGCGAGTGATCTCTAGTGATTTGCAACAGTTCCTCGTTTGACCTTATTCTTTTAGTAGGGGAATCCTTACTGGTTTTAATTATAATTTTCCCGGCGACGTTCCATACGGTGTTAAGTTTGCCGTTTCTTTTATGCTCTCTAGCAGCGTTAAACAGCTGTCTATTTAAAGGTGTAAGGGAGTCATTAGCAAATAAAACAATTTTATTTCCTCTGTTTTTCTCCCCACCCCAATCTGCGCTTTCGATATTTCGATATTCTTTAACTTGTCGCAAAAATACTAATTTATCACTATGACGGACAAAATCACATTTGATAATTTCCGGGGCGTTGTTAACTTTATTTACTTTAATTCTATAGCAGAAGTTTATGACTTCATCAGTGAATCCACAGTTCAGAATAGAAAAACATGTTCTCATTGTTTTGTAAATAGTTTCATCTTTAATCTTAGGAATGCCAAAGATGTCAACACAGTTTTTAAGCCTGCTCTGGTCATTGTCGTTAAACCTTTGATTTAACTCCACTATTTCTATCTTTAGCTTTATGTTTTCATTTTTTATCTCTTGTATGTTTTCTTCAGTTTGTTTTTTATGCTCGATTAAGATGTTCATTATCTCCTCCTTTGTTTGTTTGTTTTCAAATGCCTGCTGATCTAGTTTATTTAGAATAATATCTATTTATAATCAACGTTACGCTGTTTACCTGAGGTAGAGGCAGGTGAATCGAGAGGGTGGGAATCGTCCCCACCCGGCGCTTGTTTCTTCGTTATCTTGGCCTCCCCCTCTGTACACTCTTTGATTTTTTCACTATTATCGCACATTTTGATTTCCTAAATTAGCAGATAAAATTGAGTTTTTAGGAGATTTCTGATAACGTGAGATAAAAGATCAGCTCTTAAGCTTTCGACTGGTAAAATTTTTTTCACAATTACTCCACAAAAACCTACTTCAAATTGATAAGAAAGCGGGAAACGATCTTACCCGTGCCGCGTCTACTATTGAACTCCTCATTAAATTCAGACGAGTAGTTTTTAAGATATGTTGGTTCAAAAAATTGAGTGACAGACAGTCACGGAACCAAAAATGTCTCTTGATGTCTGAACTAGATTTCTGTCTTGGGATTTTTTAAATCGGAGACATAAAAAAAAAAAAAATCTCTTCAGAACGATCACATAACTTCCGTTACCTTCGGTAAGCTTGGAAGCAATATTTATAACTAATGTGTTGTCAAAATCATGTTAAAGAAATAAGATTTGTATTATTTAACAAGACAATATGTACATCACAAAGTTGTTTATTTGATCAAATTTTATGACTAGGGGTGTGCTTGATTGTAAGAACTTTGTTATAGCGAGAATCAATGTTACTGTGACAAGGATATTGAGTTTTCACTTTAATATTTATCTGTTTAAAAACTATCTTTAATCTCCTTCATTTTCATTTAGTTAGCATTTCTTTCATCGAACATTAGCTTAAACTTAAGGCCACAGGAATCTTGCACGGGCCACTCTAGAGCCACTGTGTCTCTTACGTCTCGACATAGGGAGTGTACGAGCGGCTCGCGGGGAGAGCCACCGATGAGACCCAGTGTCCCGTGGCCCATGACACAGTGTCCCGTGGCCCATGACACAGTGTCCCGTGGCCCAAGACACAGTGTCCCGTGGCCTAAGACACAGTGTCCCGTGGCCCAAGACACTGTGTCTCCGTCTGAACGCTCCCATATACTCCTATGTATTGGCTGTGGCTCGGGATTCAGTGGCCGGGACACAAGTGTCCCGTGTGTAACAGGCCTAACACTTGCTACCACATTCTATTAATTATAAATTCAGTATAGTTCAACCTAAATTATTACGTTTTTATTAGCTTGCTTTCTTGTTTGTTTGTTTGTCCAGTACAAATCTTGCAATTGATTTTTAACTAACTTCCCGAGTAGCTAGAGCTAGACAATGCAATATTTTAATACTTTTGGCCATCTTTCAGCAGAATTTAATTCGTTTTCAGCAAATTTTGCTGTATGGAAAGTTAGTTCGGAAAAAATCCGCAAGTTATTTTATTTTTCACTTATAACAATGACAATTATATTATCAACATTACATATGATTCAACAAAAAATTTAAAAGCGTAGTATATAAAAAGTTCTTTTTATCTTGTGATTATTTTAATATAACTTGATGTTTTTAACGTATTAATTATTTAGGTTTGTTTGATTCTCAGTCTAATTTTTAAGAACGATCAGTATAACTAGGGTTATTTTACGGAACTAGGCTTGGTGCATAATATATAGGTTACATAAAACGTGAATTTTGTTGTTATATACTATCGTTTACTGTGGTATAGCGGAATGTTTAAAATTCTAGTATTTGAAAGTGGTTTATAACAAATTAAATGCAGGGTTTAATAAAATAAACTTTATCTTGATTTTTTTTTAGCTATACTCTATTTTTACCATTTATTCTTGGTAGAACTTCGCAACGGGTGGATTAACGAAAGCGCCCTGCTAAAAAAAGTTTTTTAAAACTGTACTTTTAAAAAAGTTTTTTTTAAGGCTCCTTTTTGTATTTAAAAAGGGTACGGTAAAGAAAGTTTTTTTTGCGAGAGATGGGATATTTATAGGATATATCCTTTGATGATGTTTTTCCGACTTGGCAAAAAAGTCTGGCCTAAAGAAAAAGCACATCCGTAGTGGCAGCTCTGCATAATGTAGGGGTAAAAAACACACTTGTTGCACAAAGAATATACACTAAACCATTAATTCCTTCTGTAATATGTATTAATGCTGATCTGCTAAATAAACTTTGTAGGAACTCCAATTTATTCTTTAATTTATTGTAACTTAGTTCTGCCTTGCTTCAAGTGTGCACAACTTTAAAAAAAAAATCACATATGTGCTTCTTAGATAAAGTACTTTTAAACCATGATAACAGCATATTTCTAGCTCGGTTGGATTAACACCATTTAGAGAGTAATACCTGTATTACTGTATTAGGTTTTTTAAAAATTTCACGACTATCAGATAGCAAGTGCCAAAAAAAAATGTCTAAACATCACCAATTATTGAATAATATTGCTGCTAAATTCGAAGAATATTTAGACAATTCTTTTGTTTCCATGCGGTGAATGTTTATTAAAGTCATATTAAATGTGATGTTTTAATATGACTTAAATTAATAATTTAAAATAAAAAAATGATCATTATGTATGTATAAATTGATAGTCATTAAATTTAAAATGAAATAATAATTGAGTTAGTAAATAATTAATTATAATAGGAGAAGGGAGAATGATGGATAGAATAATTTTTCTTTAGACCGGTCCTCTTTACAATATAAGCTACAGCGGAGGAATTCTTCTGCTGTAATAATCAGTGTAGAATTGATTTAGTTTTGTATAGCTTTTATTATATATTGGAATTGTTTGAATAATATATATATTACAGTGGAAGAATTCCTTCGCTATAGCTTGTATTGCAATGAGCTTTTACTGTATTGGGGCTAACATTAAATCTGCCTTTTTATTTTTTGAAAAAGATATTTATGATTTAAGAGAGAAAGAAAGAAATTTAATATTTTATCGAAGAATATTTCCTTTGAACCTTTAGATCTAAGGACGTCACTCTCTATCTTTCGAATAATATAAATATAATGAATATAACAATGCTTTGACGCCTTTACCATCCTATCGTCTGTGGGCTTTAACTTATCCCTTTGTGATTTTTCTTTGAATCTTCTACTACCTTGTCGTTTCTAAAGTTGCCGACTGGATGCGCTCAGCCTTGGTTTTGAAAGAAAAGTAAGGGTTATAAAAGCAAGTGAAATGATGCGAGCTTAAAGGGCAAATGGACCATCCTACCTCTAAGACTTGGATTCTAGGGTTTTTCCTGTTTTCTTAGCTTACGGTTATGGGATTTTCATCCATTCTTAACCCATCTCCATTAGCTCCCTCTTCTGGATTGTTAAAATGTAGGCTACTCGTTGTTCTTAACGTACCAGGTAATGTGTTTTTCTTGTTTCCAACCTAGAAAACCTTAATCTTTAAACTTTTTGTAAAAATTGAAAAATTGTTTTGCAATTTTCACGAACAAATAAAAATTTATGTTTATTTTATTATTATTTATACTAACGTTTACTACCTTTGTTTACGTTTTGAAAGTAAAGGTTGATTAATGGAAGTTTATCGTATTGAAAACCAATAAACAATTTTTATTATCAATTATGCTGTTAGGATAGAATTGCAAATCGTCATGTTATGTATTCATTCATATTACGTGAATTTATGGTACATATAACCAAAAGTGGGAAAACGAATTAAGGTAAAAAACGAGTTACCTGTACGCAATGTTTCAATACAGGGGCTGGGATTCACATGTGTCAGAAATGACTTATGGGACAGGATTTAGGTGGCCCTCCAAACCAGGTTGACCATACCTTATCACTCTCCCATACTCTATCATCCTATCCTGGCAATGATATACGTTCACTGTTACTACCGTCCTCCCATCCTATATTATACCATATTGTCTTTTATTTTATCTATACTTTAACAGATTATAACCCCATATTTGGTATCCCCCAGGCTGGTGAAATATGGAAACTTTGTACTGTGTTAACAGCTTTGTACACCTCAAATAATAAATCAACAGGTAAAGACTGAGATTTTTCTTACAGTAATTTTGGAATAACATAAAATACATTTTCCTAAACATATGCATCTTCGTTTTTAGGGTCTGGAAGACCCTTATACATTCCTGAGGTTGTCTGTAGGCCTGTAACGCACCTGATCTCCGAAAGTAATCATCATAAAATTTGATTTTTTTTTTTTTTGCCGTTATGTTATGTAAACACAGGGAAATTATAGGGTAGCTCCAAAAATTCATCCCTAAAAAACTAGGGGATGAAGGGTATAGACACATTTTTTTATAGAAATTTTCGATTGGAAAATTTATCATGTGGTGTGTAAAATGAAAGATGAGGACGTCCTGATTACAAATATTTATTTGGTTTTGTGATTTTACCAATTCATCTTTGCGCCATGAGTCCTTGAAAATTGCTTTTTTTGTGTTTCTCCCCCCCCCCTTATTTTTTCAACAAATAAAAAGGAATACTTATATTATTATTAAAATACTCATTAATATTCATCGGTAGCATTACTCTAATCGAGCAAACTTGATCTACTTGCCATTCTTTATGCTCATACGTGATGCTTCTTCTTGTTTGCTATAATAATAAAAGATTCAGAAGTATTAAGAGTTAAGTGAACCACTTATGTTGAGTCATAAGGTTCGTGTTTTATTATTTTTTGATATACTCAAAGGTTTATTCACTTTTGAAAAAAGAATCGAATGTAATCTCAGGGGTAAAAAGTATTTTGAGTAATTTTATCCAATATATAGATAAAGTTGTTTCAGTCCTACTACTTTTTAAGGGAGATACGTTTGGTTAGCGTGCTAGCCTGTCATTTTAGTAGTTCTCCGTTTAACCCTAATTTCACTTTTATAACCTTTCCCGATTATCTTTTTGGAAAATTAAGAATAAAGTATTGAAGTAAAGTAACTCTACTTTGTCTTTCGGTTTCATAAAATCTCCTAAGAATATAATACTGACTTTTACTTGAAGCAAAAGGCAAATTAAGAGAATCCAAAGGGTTCTTTGTTCTAATTTAAACAAAGAATTTTTGGTTTTCTTTGTTTCTAGTTTCTTAAATAAATTCCGAGGGCCCGTGGAATGCGTAATTCCATCTAGGACTCGGATCTAACTGAATTCCGATCAGTCTCAAAAGCACTATAAGATATCTATTTTAAGCAATCTCATCGACAGGGAGTTTTAATATTTAAGCTTTTTTTTAGTGAGAACACGTAAAATAAAGCAATTCCATAGCACAATTGACTATAATCTAAATATAATTTTACCGGCTTCTATGTTTAGGTATTTATTTGTTTGATAATCCCAGGTTTGAGAAAGTATGATGTTACTTTTTAAAATTTCCTGGCTTCGAATCTTGGAGTTGAATTGTTGAATACATTTTTGCTTCCGAGCTTACCGAAGGTAACGGAAGTGCGGTGAACATTCTGAAGAAAAATTTTTTAAGTCGAAAAAAGGTTCAAACAACTAAACTTTTAATTCCTGGTGAAATCATATTATTTTTTTACTTATGTGGCCATTCATTGAAAATATTGGACGCGTGGGGGCTATTTGCTCATACTACTACTAATTGGCTGATTATGTTTAAATCTAGTAATACAAGCCTCGTGTAAAATTAATAATATATATTACACATCAAAGCTGTTGAAATTCAATGTCAGTTTCTTGGATATCATAAGTATTAGTGACCTTGAAATAGTTTTTGCTCTTTGAATATGACTGACACGCTAGCCTGGTAGATGTATACAAATATAGATACTAAAAATTAAAGAATGTAGACTTGACAGAGAGTAAGAAAAGTGATACTGGAACAGTACTCTCGAATATCATCCAGGTTTGTTTATGGCAGATCAATTACCATTTTTGTTTGTCGTCCAGACTGCCGATCCGAACAGAGTAAACGAGCCGAGCATGCCTAGTCTGAGATGCGCAGGCGCACTTAAGACTGGGCATGCACAGAGACCATTGCTCGGCCCGTTTCGTTTTCTCTGTTCGGTTCGGCAGTTTGGACGAAGTTTATAAATACCTTTCTTTTTTATCAGTGTCTTCTCATCCTTTATTTACATAACCAATTAGGGGATTTACTCTCTTTAATCGGCTTAAGACTATTTTTATAAATGATGATATATTTAAGTTAACATGTAAGTCAATTAGCTTGAGTATAGATTATGGATGCAAGTAATTTATATTTAAATTTTAAATTTGTTTTAATTTCAACATTTGTTTATACTGCGATTGATATAGTGTCAGTTGCATTAAGATTGTATTAATATTTTACTTATCGTTGGAAAACTAATTAATTTTGCATTACATTAAATACTGACTCGCATGGCGTGCCGAGAATGGAGATTAAAACAATCAGTTAATCAGAGCTAGAGTGAACGTAAATTATTATCTTGTTAATGTAGAGTTGTTAAATTGTCTAGAGATTAGTAATTTATATTTACTTTTAAGTTTAAGTAAGCTATTGCAAAGCAATTTGAACTGAAAAGAAAAGAGAATTGTTATTTTTAACAGCCATATCTTTAAAAGTAATCATCCGATGTAATAGGACGCGAGAAAGCTGTGTGCCACACAAATTTGCCGACAATTTTTCTTTTGGTTTTGTTCAAGTTGTACAAGAAAAAGGAATAGTTTAGGAATTAGTTTAGTAAAAAGTTACTTGTATATATTTTCGTTTCTGACTTTAAGAGAGTATTTTCTACCTTTATTTATTTTCAGGGGTTCACAAGGTGGAAAAAATCTCTTCGATGAAATGTCGTAAGATTTTCTGACATCTCTCTAAAAGAAATAGGAAGAAAAAACCAAAAATGGAACTCGATAACAAACAAAATACATAGATAGAAAGAATTTATCTTTTTCCCTACTTTTTACTTTTCCTCTCTTTTGCTTGTTTCCTTAAATAAGAGGGAAAAATGTCAGATAAGGAAAGTTGTATTGCCACAAAGCAAGGACCATATGGGACCTCAATATTGATTTTGAGGGGGGGGGGGGCCTTTCATTGGGTTTTATTGAATGTGATATAACTTCTTGGAATTAAATGTATTATTGCTCCATAGCCTTAGCATTGGATCCCATGTATCGTCTCTTGCTTTATATAATACGAACCCGAACCCTTAAGCCCGTGGCAACGGCTTAGTTATATATTTTAGGATGGTAAAGGCGTCAAAACGTTGTTATATTTATTAATATGCCGACAATAATAAAAACAAACCTAATAAACTAAAACAAATATTCTAATAATACACAAATTGCAGTTCCTTCTCTATTCATAGTTATTAATATACATAAATCTCAAATTAAATTGTGTTTTTCTCAATAAAATTTTAATTATATTCTCTTATTTAAACTCATAGGTTTTCACTCTGAGGTATTTTTCCCCTTCGTTTTCAAGTTTATGTGCTAGTCGTAATAAAAAAAAACTTTAAATAAAGAAAAATAGCTTGAGCAAAGTTGTTTTACAGAACAGATTGGTAGTACTGCTTTATTAACTCAAGAAGAGGCTAAGGCAATGGTTAAAACCTCTTTCATTCCTTTGCTTGTACAAAATTCGTTTAAGAGTTGACAGAATGTTAGATTAGTCTAGTTGAAAGTAAACAATTTTAGTTAGATTTTCCTCTTTTATCTGGAGCTTGGTGTTTTAACAATGAACAAAACTACTTTGTGGTGAATACTAACATCACATCACTATTGTTTATTTTCTTACAACAGTATTACCTTATATCTGTTTATATTAGTCCTGAGAGTTAATTAAACACATTGCTTTTCCCTTTTTCACTTTCTAGTGCTGCCGAACCCTGAAATTAAAGTTTAACAAATAAAATTACTGACCTAGAGGTTTTTTACTTCTTATTGTTTAGATCACCAACCGCTAACCTCAACGTTATAACATAGAATAGATAATGGTTTAGCTCTGGGAGACAGAAGAAATTTCCGCTTTTAAATATTGAGCCAGGAAGTTAGGATTTAACGGGAGGTCGATATGTTTTTCATTTATAGTAGTAGTAGTATATTTTGACGATAGGGACTGAAGTTTCAATATAGGCCATGGAAAATGAGAGGTCATCGTGCCAGGAAGTTAAAATTTAATAGGAGGTAGATTGGTTTTAATTTGTATGTATTATTATACTATATTTCGCCGATAGAAGTTTGTATATTTTATATAAAATGTTATCGGAGCTCCTAGCGGGCCAAATGGTAATCAAAATGGATTAATGTTTCTTTTTTTCACACCTTAAGATCCATCTGCTATATGAATTAGACAATGTCTTCTGATTTTCTTCACTTCATGAAATGGAGTAAATGAGGTTTTTTTTTCTTTCTCCCTAACGTTATTTTATTTCTCATCTTAATTTGATATTAAGAAAAATTATATTTTATTTAAAATGTCTGCTAAACTAAACAGCAAGAGCAAATTTAATTAACCCAGAAAGGGTGCTTTGTTATCTATTTAACAAAATACTATTTTTATTTGAATTGTGTAATTATCATATTTTCTAAGATAATTTCATTGTTATAACTTTTAAGTTTTTTGAGTTAGTAGTCTCTATAGAGGAGACTATAAGGGAAGCTATAGGCTAGCGTAATAAAATATCAACTACAATCAAAAAAGATAAAACAAATTCTCCATTTCATGGAAAACATTCAATCGTGGTCATATTTTTATCTCCAGTAGGGGGAAAAAGTTATGATTTTGGATTAGTTTAGAGGGACTAAAGTAAGTCTTTTCTTCCCTGAATTTAAAAGTAGGGAGAAAAAGAAGGATTGCCAACTTAATTATTTTATAAATAGTAGAGAATGAATGGCTAATGTAATAAAGTTGTTGAAATCAGGCTGGCGACATTGCTTTTTCGAGCTTGTTTATCATTGTTTATAACCTGCATCTAAATAACCTTCTATTTGAGTTTAATTCCAAATCTTATTTGTTTTTAATATTTAATCTTTTATATCTGCTATTAAAAGTGCTAACAATTATTGATATTTATTAAAATAATAAATAAAAACTGTGGAATGGATGAAAATGTGTATTTTCTCCCTACTGGAGATAAAATATTGTATGTAGGTACCTCGGGAGTAAAGTGCCATTATTCCCCTCGCGATAATTATCTCCCTCGGCTGCGCCTCGGGAGCTAATTAGCGCGTTATTAAAAAGTCTAATTCCCTCGGCTTCGCCTTGGGATTTAGGGACCATGGTTCCTTCGGCTTCGCCTCAAGAAACAACTTTTTCACTCAGGGAATAATGGCTTACTTTACTTCCTAGGTGCATAAATAACTATTGTGTTCACTCTAGGTGGCAAAATATTAGTTATTTTATTTAATTTTAAAATATTTAATTCAGCGTGCCTATTGGAAAATTATAATACTAAAAATGAAAACTGCCCAACCTCCTGTTACATTTTAATTTCCTGGTTCTAGTGTAACTTTTTTACGTGACGGAATTTTTTTCCCCCTCAGCGCTAAAACTGGTCCATGTTAAAATATTTCACTTAACTTCATTGAAACATAAAAGTTCCTTCATAATATTTTTATACAAAAACTATACGAGTAGATGGGGTGGCCATGAAATATCATCTTCGGTGGCCTGGCATGCCACCAGTAACGTCTGGGTCATCAACAGGGTTTTGCTGTTGTATTAGAAACCCATGAATATACTTAGCTTTAATCTAATTAAAAACTGGTTTTCATTAAAGAATCAGGGTCTAGATAAGTTACACAGAAAACTTATTTAGACCCTTATTCAGATCTTTTTACACATCACACATCTATTTATCTTTACAGGTTTACCTATCAGGTACTGCGCAACGTGTAAGACCGACCTTACGCAGCGCTTTGGTACTCGCGACCTTAATCTAACCCTCTACTCTATATTCTGACTTAATAATTATCAATATATATTTTTTTTTAATTTAATAATTAAATTTTATTGTGTTTCAGGTGAGTATTTACTTCTGATGACGTGTTTACTTTAATGCTACTTTGGTGTTGTAAGTATGTAATTTAAATAATAAAATACCAATTTTTTAATTGTGTTAGATTAGTTAAAATGTTATTTTTAATGTATATACGTCATGATTAATGGTCCGTATATAATTTTTGATATGGTTATTCTATTCTAATAAATAAAACACCAAGGATCAATCAGTTTGTTTTCACAATCTTTGATCAACACCTTAAATAACCTAATCGTTGAACCGATCAATGACAAGATCTGTTTCAATTATGACGCAATAAAACATTTTTATAAAGGATTTGTCTCTAAAGTAATTTTTATTCATTACTGTCAAGGCCGAGGTTCAACTCTTGAATTAAATGTATATTTACAGAAAAACCTTTTCTGTTCTTCTTTATCTCGTTTACTTAGGAAAAACTCTCACAAAATTAATAAAAATATTCTTATTTTTGTTTAACGTCTATTCGGCTGACCTACTTTTTACTTTCTTCTAAGAATGTATTGTGATAGCGCGAAAATTCGATTTTGAGATTTTGATGGATTATGTCGGTCGTCTGTGCAAACGCGTGAAGCCTAAACTACTGGTCCGATTTTGAAGAAATTTGCATACATGTTCAGAAAAATCATACCCCTAGGCAAAATCAGAAATAAATTTCAGCTCCAAATTTAGAGGCGTTACCCTCAAAAATTCTGGAAAATCGTGAAAAAAATATATATATTTCTCGGAAACGGTTCCGACGATTTTGATTTTAAAAAAAAATCTAAAATGTCCATTAAAATACAAGTCGTTTTTCCGGGAAAAATCTAGTTCCTGAGAAAATAGCTTTAAAAACGGAGAGAGGCCGGGTAAGATTCCCCGCCGAGAGGAATTTATGTCCCTACGAAAACTAATAAATAATAAATGGAACTCACTAGACTAAGTAATTATGAAATTCATATGAGAAAGTTTGTCTGCGAGTTGTCTTTGACTGATTTTTCTACTTCATTCTTATTATTCTCTACTAAATGAAATGAGTTTTTTTCTTAAAAATATCATTCAATGGGGAGTTCTCTTTTTTTTAAATCAAGCTTTGGGGGTGGGGTGGGGGGCTAAATATAATTTATTCTAGGTAATTACTTCGTTATTAATGGGTAAATGTGAATTGGGGTGGGAAATATAATTTATTCTAGATTATTACTTTATTATTAATGGGTAAATTTGAATCGGTTAATCTTATCCCATTGCATTATTCATCAGTTATTAGACTTAATGTATAGACCTGTTTTGACTTAGCTTGAGTACCGGTTGAATATACTTTATTATTATTATTATTATTATCATTATTATTGTGTAGTTCTGAACTATCGGTGTGTCGGAGGCCTAAAGGCCACTATTCCAACGCCAGCGATGGATGAGAAAAAAGTTTTGAACTGAAACTATCTTAAGTCTGAAATAAATGCATTAGCTTCGTACAGTCTTATCCATTAACTACCAAGCCATTTACTTAAGATCTCAACAAAATTAACATAAAGAAACTTTCAGCATAAATCTTTATTTAAAAAAAAAATCGATCCGAAACAACCCAGACAAACTTTTGAGATTTTTTATAAGGAATGAAGAAAGCTATCTCTCCACCTAAAATGAATTAGTCGTCCTAAGCCATAGCGTTTGGTGGCCGGTTTTTGTGGTAATTTTTAATTAAATTTTACTCCGTTTTGATCCTCTGTCTCTACTTTTACTCTGACTCCAGCTATTTTACTCCATTTTAATTAACTTTACATTTTTGTCCGGGAAAAATCTTGTAACTTAAATTTTACCTATTTCCCGACTACATAAAAGCTGAATCTTGCACAGATTATGTATTTCCGACGACAATATACAATAATCAGTTTTGCCACATTATTAATCTTGGTCGATAAATCGCTAAATTAATGAGAAATGTCGGCGGTAAAATTCAAAATAAATTGTAAGTAAATAAATAAAGACAAGTGACTGTTAAGAATGGTTATTTCCGTTTAAATCAATTAATAACACGGCAAAGATTTATCTTTTATTAATAATTTTAGAAATTCAATAATGGCGTCCACTGCAGCTGAGATTTGAATAGATCACAAGATTTAATGTTGACGAAGATATAAAATTCGAAAATAATATCATAATTAAAAAAAAACGAAGAAATTTGTGCACGCCTAATTACTATAGTATTTTGATTTGGTAGATCGGAAATTCTTTTAAGATCGGAAATTCCTTTTAATCGTTCGTATACGAACGATCACATAATATACAATTTAAGATAAAAATGTGGGATGCCATCATTGATAGCGCCCCACGCTTTTATCTTTAGTGACATGCGCATATAATGTGATCGTTCATAGTAATGTGACTGTTTAAAAAAAAATATTTTCTCATTTTTAGTGTATGGCTTATAAAAGCGTGTTGTAGTTCATTTTTTTTTTTAAATCAAATTATTTTAAATGTGTTTTCTTCTCTCAGACATATAAGATGACCACTGATTAAAAGCCGACATTGTCTATTTAAAGTTATTTTTGGTGGAAAACTGGGCACCATAAACGGCTGTCAATGTTCCCATTAATTATAATTGTTTGTTGCCTGCATCTTCATGGTCTATTATCTTGGAAACTAGAATTATACTGGAATTGCCTTTTATATAGGGATATCCGTGGTTCGATATCTAGCGGCAATTTACGTTGAGTAAATCGTTTATATTTCCCTAGGACATTGCGGTAGAATCCCTGAGGCTGTGATATTAGAACATTGCCATCTTCACAGTTTAACTTTGTACTCCTCTGAGACCGGTCACTCTCTAGGGATCGAATCAGGGATCTATGTAGATACATCTGCAATTGCAATTCGTTGGCAACCGACGCCCTCTGGGATTATTCCTGGTACGTTGACGTCACAATTAGCCGGCTAATTGTAGCCTATCCTCTGGTTATATGTAGATGGTTTATGTTCATTAAGTGCTGTATAGAGTTATCATTATTATTTATTACGATTCGATTATTAGAGGTGAAACTAGTAATGTTGCTTTGGGTTTTGATTAATAGGCACATAACGAGCTAGTTTTTGTACACTTGACAACTAAATATGTTATATTTGCAACAAATATGTTCGTTTGTTTAAAATACTTAAATTCCACCATTGTTATCTAGTAAAACCCTATGCTTTGCAGGATATTGATTAATTAAGATCAAAATGTTTAAAATGTATTATCTTAGGGCCAGATTGTGCTAGGCACTTGGAGTAGTGTTCCATTGCGTTTGGACAATAAAAATGTATATGATAAATGTTTAAAAAAATATAGCTTTAACAGACTTCCTAAAGAACTCGTCCTATTTGTTAAATTGGCTTCGGACCCTTTACCAATTTATTTTTCCTACGAATCTAACAATTTTTTAAGTTTAGAATTTTCCTGAACTCTGATGCTTTACTTGTTTAATTGCCCTTATGTATCTGAATTTTATTAAAGTTAATTACGATAATTTTGGTTTGTGCAGTCTGTGCCAAATGTGTTTTAATGCGTTGAAAGTGCGAGAAAGTAAAAAAAATGGATTGGGGTGGGGAGCCAATGAGAACTCCTGAGCTCTCATTGGTTTCTCACCCCATTATAACTCATTTTACTCAGAGTGTAGGACTTCAATGATCTCTGGTGCATTAGATAGTGAAATTAATCATATTCAAGAAATCAAATGAATGGAATAATAAACTGATTTATTGGAAAGAGTAGTTCTCTCCTAGAAGTTCAATTGTTTTTGTAATAAATTAATTTATTATTCCGTATCGTCTCTCTTTGATTGTTAGGTAAGACGAAATCAGAAAGGAGAGAATTTCTTTATTTGATCAGTTCATTGTACGGGACTATACACCTTTCTCCTCTGCCAGATATAATAACGCCGTAGAATAATATCTAATCACTTCCATGAAATAATTAACTTTCATTTCTTTAGTTTCTTTGGTCTTTGTCGAAGATAAGGCTTTTTTTATTGTATTACAACTGAATCAGTTTTTTAAACGAAATATAGATTGAGTAACTAAAATTGTTGTTTAAGTTGTATTTATAAAAATAAAATAATCTTTTTAGGGGTCAAACAGCAAAATGTATCAGTTACACGAGAACCCATTAGAAGACCATGAGTATACAAATATATATTTGTTTTCGTTTTTGTACCGATTATATTTTTGTGCCAAGTCCCCTTGCGTTGCGACGTGGTTGTTTAATAAATTCCCTCTTGTTTAATAAATTCTTTGTCGCAAAAAAGTTTTTAAGGAATTTTTCATACGTATAGCATATTTTGTTCACTTGAAGTCAGTTCCACAAAATATCTATAGATGCAGCTAATTTTATAATAATTTCAAGATAAAAAGAACTTTTTATATATGTACTACGTTTTTAAATTTTCTATTGAATTGTATGTAATGTTGATAATATCATTTTTATTGTTATATAATATCTATATAATGTTAGTGGAAAAAAAAAAAAAATAAATAAAAAAAAATAATAAAATAGTTCCGAATTTATTTACTTCACATAAATGACTGACAACCATCTAGAGAGCTGATCTTAAACCTATAAAAGGACAAATCTTTGTACAACGGATCTCCCCAACACCAAATCTAAACCGTGCCATCGATATATTTGAAATAATTTAAATAATATAATCGACATATTTCCTGTTTTGCTGTCATTCAATGTTTATCTCTATTTATTAAAATCACCAATTTGAAACCCGTCAAAATGAAGATTGCGTAAATATGGGACATGGCAAAACAAATAAAATAACTTGCGGATTTTTTCCGAACTAACTTTCCGCACAGCAAAATTTGCTAAAAACCGATTAAATTCTGCTGAAAGATGGCTAAAAGTATTAAAATAATGCATTGCCATCATGTTCTGAGCTATGCTAAAAGTTTCAAATGTCTAGCTATTTGGGAAGTTAGTTAGAAATCGATTGCCAGATTTCTACCGGACAAACAAACAAACAAACAAACGAATAAACAAACAAACAAGAATGCAAGCTAATAAAAACGTAGTAAAAATAATCACGGTCTTTAAAATAGAGGATATCACAATCTTCAAAATCGTTTTTATAGTTACTATATAAATAAACTCTACTGTAATCTAGAATAATAGAGTAATGTCAGTAAAAATCAGAAAAAGTCACAAAACATTTGTTATATAACTTAAAAAGCAATAAAAATACAAAGGCTCAATATGAGGAAAAATCTATTTTTTCCCCCTTATTTTTCATTTTTCTTAAAAGAGCATGGTCATCAGATTTTTTTTTTTACTTTTGATTCGTGTTCTTCATAGTTTAAAGACATTCAAACGCGCAATATTTTTTTTTACGAAATGTTTTTGGTAGAAAATTGAAAAAAGCTCCGAAAAATACAATTTTTCCGAACTTTAGGCGCATTTTCCGGGAAAACTGTACGTAAGAGGAATTTTGACTTCAGATTCGGATTCAGCACCCAAAAATATTTTAGAAAAGGACATTTTCATTCTGAAGCTTTTTTTTTGCAGAACAGTGTTATCTCTCTTTTTAAAACATGTCCGACACTAAGGCATTAAAACAGTCTGTTGCTTAAGAGAGGCCTCTATTTGGCTTGACTTGATATAGTTATTTTTTATATAGTTTTTTTTTTAAGTGGTACTTTGCTGCTCGAGAGAAATACGTTACTTACGTTGGCGAGCCAGAAAGGTTTCTTGAGTGCAGCAAAGATACTTAAAGCTTGAGTTGCCAAACAAAAATTCCTAGTTAGTTTTTTAGTAAGTAAATTAAATATAAAAGTACAATCAACAGCTAACGACCAGTGTTTCCACCTTTTTTTTCAAGCATATACGATGTTACCTTGCTAGTAGAGGCATATTATTTATGTTGTTGAACAGTGGAGTGCGGGAAAGTAAAATCGGTTCGGGAAAGTAAATGCAGAAATTTGCTGTTTAGCGTTTAACTTATATACCTACTTTTTTTTTTAATATTTATGTTACTAAAACTTAATACGAAATGTTTTAATCTACGTAAATATTACATTGTTTTCCGGTAAAAATTATCGTGACGCGGATTTCACAGAAAACTAAGCCATGAGAAGCCATTTAGCATTTATTGGAACGAAATTCCTTATGGCACGTTCTGGAGCCCGGGAGTGAATCCGAAAAAAACGATCAAAATAACCGTCTTAAAATCACCGTCACAAAATCACCGTCACGCAAAATCCGTCACGAAATCTACAGATGACGATAACTTGAGTAAAAGCTCACCGAGTTAGATGAAATATATGTTCATTTTACCAATGCCCAGGCTGAGTTTGTCGGAAAACGTTATCCGCCCAAGCGTTCACGCGCAACGCTCGCCTAAACGTAAGCTTTAAAAGACGGGAAAAAATGTTATTAAGGAAGCCTGTTACTTGACTCGTTTTGATTATTTTTGTTATATTATGTCAAAAATGTCACTTTGTTTTGTAAATAAATAAAATATAATCATGTAATATTTCACCCTGATACAAGCAGAAGCTGTAGAGTATAGGGAAGATGTATATTTTATAATATTTTAACTTAATTGGCCGGGTAGGTAGAAAACAGTCCTACTTCAATCCAAACTCCTTTAACAAACATACTCTTTCACTATAAACTCATCATGATCAACTTTTTTCTTATATTTAATATATATTTATAGTAAGACGCTTGCTTTAATTATACAAATAATGATTTTCTTTTAATTTTGCCTTAACTTTGCCGGGTACAAACAGTTCTTTACTTTTAATTTTGTCTCTTTTCTAACTCCGCCATGTATAAGTAGTTAGCAATGTATACGTACTTAGCAGTGTGATTTTATCATTTATAATATTTAATAAGTAATAAGTAAGGAACTTTCCCGGTAAGAACCCGTTCTTACCGGGTGTCCCGCGACACCACACGCATTTTTTATATACCTACATACTCGTGTATATTTGTCACCATTAAAAACAGTTTTCTTTTTAACTTGATATGTTGTAATTTTTCTTTATCAAAATATTTATGTAATTTATTTTAGCCATACATTTATCATCTATTACTTAATATAGTAGTATACACGTTGCCTTTCTTTTATGCATTCAATTTCATTTTTTACTTTATTATATACTAATCTATATGTATATATAGAAAAAAGTATTGTGATAGCAACAATTTAATTTCAATGTATTTTGTGTCTTCGTTTGTTTGTGGTGTGTGGTCTGTACTTAATATAAGTACATCCTAAACTACTTAACCGATTTTGATTAAATTTGGTCCAAATAATCAAGAAAGTATTTTTAGCTTTAGTTTTGAGGGCACTGCTCTTCAAAAGCTGTAGAAAATACTTTTTGTGGAAATTACTTTCTATGAATAAGAAAAAACGATTTTGTTTAAATATATTCATCGACGATTTTGTTTATATATATATACACTTACTAGCCAACGCCCCTTCACTGTTAGCCATTTGGCGACAAATGGCTGTATGACCATTTAAGAACTAATTTAATCATATAAGTAGCTTTCCGGGAAATAATAGTTTTATCAGAAAGTGCATGTTGCCACTAGAATTCATTTTTTTCCCATCTAATTTTTACTTAACTTTAATTTCATATACACCAGATAATGCAAACTGGAGAGATATATACGTATATTGCTGGAGGATATTGTAAGATAAGAGCAGTGTGGGCTGATGTTGTTTAATTTTCAATGGAAGTGAAGATAAAGTGAAGGTAGCTTTTGGTTCATTTTACTTCGGTGGGTTGCAATTTGCAATATCTCTTAGCTTGTGTCTAATATACCCTCCACTCCCACAGGATCTCTAGTTTATTTGCTTTACCGGACCCTCATTTTCAGCTCGATAGCTTTTGGAAGTGCTCTCTTACCTTGATAAATAGGCAAAACTCACTCAGGAAATTTTCTATACCGATTATTAAATTGAGGGGTATATTAGGGAACAATATAGATAGATTTTAATTAGAAAATTATGTAGTTTAAGATATTATCAATAAAGAAATGGTAAAACTAAACATTCATATACATAACTAATTCGTCCCAAGTCTTCCATTTGTTAGTAACTTCGGGGTTTCATGGTTACCTTAAGTTATAATTGAACATTTTGTCGACATTTTTTGTATAAATACTCTTCTCCAGCGAGAAATCGAACCCAGACCATTAGTCATTATCATTTAAGAGAGATTTAAGAGTTTGTTGGGGGCCGGTCCCCTAAATTTAGAACGAAATTAAATTCTTGAATTTCTCTTACTGTATGATTCATCTGAACATGTATTTAAAATCTATTTAGGCTTTACACTTCTACACAACCTATAGAATGACAATTTTAGATACAAATTTTTTAACTCTGAGGACCTTAATATCATGTTCACTATTCAATTATCAAAATTACAGAATTGAATTTTTGCCTTCTATAAATATATATATATATATATATATATATATATATATATATATATATATATATATATATATATATATATATATATATATATACAGTATGTCCCAGGATCGAATGACGATACGTGGAGTGACCTAAAAACTTCATTTTTCGACAAAAAGTCATTCTTCATCATCCCTCCTGCATGTCTTCAAATGAAGATTTATCGCATTAAAAATTTTGTTCCATGTACCCTGTTCCTAAAAAATTACAATTTCATAAAATCGCACAAGAGGGAACGGGTCTAAATTTTAATTTTATGAAAAAATGTCATTCGTTATAAAAAATTATATTTTTCAAAATAAGAAAGAATATACAAAAAAATAATCATCGTATTTTACCTCCCCCCCCCCCCCTCCCCCTACCCGCTTACCTCACTATAAATAATAAAAATGTCTATTCAACAATCATTGTTGTACTCAAAACGATTCCTAATTTTTTTTTTAATTTAAATTTTTCTTTTTATTTAAAGTGGGGTAAGCGGGGAGGGGGGGGGGGGGGAGGTGAATTACGATGATTATTTTTTTGTATATTCTTTCTTATTTTGAAAAATATAATTTTTTATAACGAATGACATTTTTTCATAAAATTAAAATTTAGACCCGTTCCCTCTTGTGCGATTTTATGAAATTGTAATTTTTTAGGAACAAGGTACATGGAACAAAATTTTTAATGCGATAAATCTTCATTTGAAGACATGCAGGAGGGATGATGAAGAATGACTTTTTGTCGAAAAATGAAATTTTTAGGTCACTTCACGTATCGTCAAGTCGATCCTGGGACATACTGTATATATAATTCTATACATGATATACTATCTTTATGTTAAAGATAGAAGTTAAAAAATATTATTGTAAGTAATATATTACTATTATTTATAACGCGTTATTTTTTCTCAATTGCAATTTATAATATGTATATGTTAAAGAACCAATAGTGATAAAGAATGATTCATATTATAAAATGCTGTAGAAAATAATATTATTTGTGTTCCTATAGGAAAATAGCTAAAGAAAATATTTACCTTTAAGTTGTTTTTTTTATTTGATAGGATAGGAGTGGAACTAGGAAATACAAAGGAATAGTGAAGTCCCTCAGATATTGAGATGGAATCAGAATAAAGATTATTTACGTCTACCTACAACTAGATAGATAAGTAAATAATTGTGAAGCAAAGAATATGTTGAAATATCTCTTTCAATATTCTTTCTCTATTATGGAAAATACCTATACCTATTTTCTTCTAAGCTTGTTTTGAAGAAAATGTATTGTAAGTTTATATAAAACACACACACTCACACACACACACATATATATATATATATATACTCTTTTCTCGTAACAAAAACAATGATATTTATAATCTTATAATGTATTGAATTGTCACATTGATTTACAATGGTGACATATCAATCTATTATAATATTTGAACAGGTAACGATAATGCGAAATTTCGTTGCACGTAGATTTTTCTGAATGAACAAAATATAATTTAGTTTAGAGGTAAAACAATTGAAAAATAATGTATAAATCAGCTGATAATTAAATAAATTTTAAATTTAGCAGACGATCTTACCAGAAAGGTTAATTACTTACGTTTAGTGTCGAGGAAGATTAAATATTTGAGACTGTTGCTATGATGCCCTTTAGTTAATAAGATGTTATCCTTTCAAATGAAACAATTGACTTTTTTCATATCCCTGAGTCTTTGTTTATAATAAGATGTTATCCTTTCAAATGAAACAATTGACTTTTTTCACATCCCTGAGTCTTTGTTTATAAAATGTCCTAAATAATTTGTGTTGTGTATACACCCTTTAACAGCTGATAACTTAATTGAGAGTTTTTCCCCATGTTAAGCCCATTGGAATTCATAATGGAAGCTTGACTAAGTGCTGTTCAAAGCTTAGCGAATGTTTCATTATTAATTCCAATAGATTTTACTTGGAAAATAAATCAATTGAGCTGTTTAGGACATCCTGTATAATAAAACCCCACTTCTAGCTTCCAGGATTCTTACAAGTACCCACTGCATTCTTCTAGCGTGCCCAAATTATTTTAATTGAGATGTTTTCTTCAGCGTATGGTGATGGGATGGTCTTGCCTTTATTTTGATAATTGTTTTCTCTGAAGGACTTACTTTTTCTATCCACTAGATTTCTAGATTCTTGTTCTTTAGCCGTTAGCAACTGTACACATTTATTTTTCTCGTAAATGGCTCTTTGCTTCAGCATACTCTCAAGTTTTAATCTCTATAGTAACCTGACACATTGACCGCACAAACATTACCTTCTTTCACAGCCATCATATTATGAAGTGTCAAAATCAGCTGTTTTCTAATGACGTCAAAAATATATCCAAATCTTTTAAAATACCAACTAAATACGGATATGTAAACAGACATCAGTAAAAAATAAGATTGTTTTATATACAACATATAAACGTGATTCCGAGATCTCTGTGAAGGAGGGGTTTTACGAACCTGGGTATCAGGGAAATCCGTTTTATATACATGTATGTCTGTGCGTACGTATGTATGTACGTTTGTGCGTTCGTTCGGAACGGTTTGCGGCATTTTTTAAGAACTTTGGACGGAAAAACTGATGGCGCCAACCCGAACATCGTATAGCTCAAGACGTTTCGGAGCTACAGGCACTTAAGCGCAAAATCGATCTGTCGACGATAACTTCAGTAGGCTTTATTTGATTTCAATTTCCTTTGGGGTAAAAAATATGTGTCCTATATGGTAGATTACACCACAAAATCGGACAAGCGGTTTGGGAGATATTGGTATTTTAGTGTTTTTTTAAAGGTTTTTTCGGAACCAAATTGCGGCTAAACTGTGAGTCGTATCAAAAAGCGGATAACACCAGTTTAACTGATTTTAAATAATCTACAACTTTGGGCATATGACTTTTTGTCGTAGGACCATCCCTGCTACCTTAAATAGTCATTTTTGTTAAATTTTCGGCTTTGAGCTCTTATATTATTAGAAATAATTGACCGATTTATTTCGGAACCAAATTGCGGCTAAACTGTAAGTCGTATCAAAAAGCGGATAACACCAGCGGAAACTGATTTTAAAAGATCTACAACTTTGGTCTTATGATTTTTTGTCGTAGGACCATCCCTTCTACCTTAAATAGAGACATGTTTTTCATTTTTTGTTAAATTTTCGACTTTGAGCTCTAATATTATGTGCAATAATTGACCGATTTAATTTCTGATTAGGGTGCTTAAACGGCACATTAATGCCCTTTAAAACGAGTATTTATTATTGTAATTATTTGTAGTACTTATAAAGAAGAATCGAAATTTAAAAGTAAAACAATACATTTACTTTGTAAACAATAATTTTTATTTGCTGATTTTAAATTCTTTTATTATTATATTCTTATATTGTATTGTTAAAAACAAGTATAAAGAAAATGTAAACAAACATTGAATAATTAAGTTTTTTGTTATAAAGGATAAAGATTAAGAAATTTGTTTTCGCATTAACTCACCTAGAACTCTAGATGTAAACAAACATCCTCTCTCTCTAATCTTTTTACATACTACCGACATTTATTAAGGTAACATTTTATTTTTATGTTAACAATATATTTAATTGTGTTTATTATTATTTTTGTTTAATTTTGGTTTTTTGTTTCAAAACTACATGTAATCGATATTAGCTGTTTGTACGATGTAGTTTATACTGAGTTCTCTCTTACTCACGTATTGACACCACAACATTTCATGGAAGTCATGTATGGGATTTCCACACCGGTACTTTATTAACCCACCGTTTCACATATTATTTAGTCTTGCATTTTATTTGATTATCAGTCTGCTGTATCCTTTATTATTTAGTCTACTGTTTCACTTATTATTTGACCATTATACAGTTTTCATTACACTTGGAGTTTGCCATTCTATTATTTAGTCTGTTGTTTTTCCTCGGACTGCTGATCTGTTTATATTCAGAGCCTAAACCGATTAGGCAGAAGGCAGACCCTTTTACATTAGAGGCTTCATTAAATTAAAGTCGAGGCCAGGTCCTGCTAGCTGGGAGTGATTAACTGTAAGGCATTGACATCGATAAATCGATTTTGATATTCACAGTCCCGTGCTGCTAACCAAATCAAATCACTGTTAATTAGTCTTTAACACGAAATTTACACTCCTTACCTTACCTACCAGAGTTTTTACATGATTAACTTAAAACATTGAAAAACTTTTAACTTCAAATAAGTTTATGCTATTCTGATTTTATATATTTACTATTAGGGATTTATAAACATATTTCTTGTAATTACAATATTAAGGCATTTTAGAAGAAACCTTCCATGTACATTTCCTATTATTCTACCTGCCCTACTAGTGTTTTTGGCTATCTTACGTTAAATATCTTCAAATAATATATTTTTATATTTACTTATTCTTTTCCTACTATTCAAATCTTTAAAACGACGCATAACAAGTCACGCTGATTAAAATCTTCATTTTTAGACTCCTCCGCCACATTGGCTACCATCTTAAAAATATTAAGTGTGAAATTTCTCTTCGTGTGAAAAACTATAAAGTTGTCACAAATGCTGAGATGTACCTGTGTGGCGAATTTCGTTCAAATCGACCAATTTTTACGTCAGTTATCGTTTGACAAGGAAACATACAAACTTTTAAAATTCAGGACTCTTAAATGAATAGAACAAGTCTCTCAATAGAGGTCACTACGTTCGTTCAACTATCAATAAACTATTAGTTTTATAATTTTAAGATATCTATTAATTACTAAAAAAAGAGGAGAAATAAAAAATATTTAGTCTTGAGGAAATCATGTGTGGTTGTTGAAAATATTTCCTATAGAGACTTTCTTGTAAATAAAATGTGGTAAATTAGTTATTTATGCATCTAGGGAACAATATAAGATATTATTTCCCGCGTGACTGAGTTGATTCCTGTGGCAAAGCCGAAGGAATCAAGGCAACTTAAAGTCCGAGGCAAAGCCGAGAGATTAATGCCAATTAGCTCCCGAGGTGTAGCCAAGGGAAATAATTATAACAAGGGAATAATAATGCATTATTCTCGAGGTACATTTAATCTCGCACATTCATTCTCTACTATTTACAAAATAATTAAATTGGCGAACGTGGATTATGATCCCGTTTTTATTTTACAATCCAATTTTTGTATTATATCCCCTCTCCGTGTAGAAGAGGTTATGAAGACAGTAGTAGTTAGAGAATGGAAGCTGAAACAGAGAAGAATGGAGATTAGTCTAGCGGGAAGGCATTTCTTTCTTCCGTCAGGCTGTAGTGCTGTGGAAGTAAGTCAGTATGTAGTTATATTAAGGATGGAGGAAGAACATCATGGTAACAATTATCGTTGAAAATTGTTGTAAAACAATATTAAACTTCAATAAATTAATTCTTAAAATTATTTTCAATTAATGTTCGACCTGTCAGCAATTCTTTTTCTTCTTTAGTAACCTCTTATTTTGAAGAAGAAATATCTTTTAAAATAATTTCTCTCGGTTTTCCCATTTTTATGAACTTTAGTAAAAAAATAAATTGTAGTCTTTAGAAATTATTTCGATGGATTTATCTTATTTTAACCTTAGAATATCTACAATTCTCTCTCTTTTTTCTTTTTAAAAAAAAGTTGTAAAAGCATTTAAGAAAGTTTTCCCTTTTCATTTTAACTAAAAAGCCGAACAGGGGCTTTCTTTCATGTCGAAATTTCAATTCAGGTTTTCTTTAATTTAATTAGGGTTGATGGATTGAGAGCCTTTTTTAAAAATGTAATACTAGTAATGGAGCGGGAAAATGGGAGTCTAAAAGTACTGAAAACTCCTTTTTCTAGATCAAACAAAATAAAGACAATGTACTTACTGAATGGGATTAAACTTTTAACATCTTCATTCATTTAACATTTTTTGTGTTCATATGAAATAGTACACTATCTGATTTCACTACAGGGTTTTTTGTACAGGCGATATTTCTGACTTAATGTAACTCTTAAAAAAACTAACCAGCCTGCCTTGTAGGGCTTGAAGTGACGCAGATAGGGTTTTTCTTTTTGAATCCGACCTCTCCAGGGGTCTCTAGTTCCAAAAAAGGTGTTTTTGATATAGTGTACCAAGATGTCATGAGTATACTTTTTACTTGAAGACCAAACCGAATAAAAATCCTATCTTGTAGAGCACACTTTGGATGTGGTACCCTGCTACGAACTTTTTTCTATCCGAACCCCTCCAAATGGAGTTACAAGCCTCCAAAGTTGAGTGATTTCCAATATTTTTTGGAACGAAGTTCCTTATGGCACGAATAACAACCAAGCGTCACGAAATCTACCGTTGCCGATAACTTGAGTAAAAGATGACCGACTTAGTTGAAATTTGGTACACATGTTCATTTTACCAATGCCCAGGATGAGTTCCGCCCAAGCGTTCACGCGCAACGCTCGCGTAAACGTAAGCTTCAAATTTAAAATTGGAATTATAGGACGGGAGAAAATTCTAACTTCATCTATTTAATGAGACAAACAACTTTTTTAATATAAATTTTTTTAGTAAAACGAACACCGACACTCTATGAAGTAATAAAGGTCGCTAAATTTAATAAAGCGGGCCTAAACGTTTAAAATAAAGAAAACAACGTTTTTACCGATATCTTACGTTCTACCGTAACGATTTTAATAAAACTTCTTACACATCGTCTAAAGTCTAAAGTATAATTGATACAGGCATGTAAAATTTCAACCTGATACAAGCAGAAGGATTTGAATAGGGAAGAGATATATTTTATAATATTTTAAATTAGTTGGCCGGGTAGGTAGAAAACATTCTTATTTCCTACCAACTACAACCATACCTACTCTTTAACTCTAAACTCATCATGATTAACTTTTTTCTCAATATCCAATACATATTTATTGTAAGACGCTTGCTTTAATGATAAAAATAATGTTTTTCTTTTAATTTTGCCTTAACTCCGCTAGGTGCAAACAGTTAATTACTTTTAATTTTGTATTAACTTCGTTCCTACCGAGTGTCCCGCGACTCCACACTTTTTTTTTTTTTTTTTTTTTTTTTTTTTTTTTTTTTTTTCTTTATGTTCAGGAGTACATTCATTTTTTAATGAGGGGAGGAGGGAGTGGAAATTATATATGTTTGGGAGTGCTTATAAGTCTAAATACAAATTAAGAGAAAACTTAATTTAAATGCATTTTAATTATGACCTTTTTATATGAACACCCCCAATCCGAATAAGGGTACTACCTGATTCGAATTTTTTTTCAATCGGGTTCCATATTAGACAAGATCATAGATAACTTCAAGAAGAGCCTGATAAATAAAGAAAAATAATTAAATAAAAAAAGTATTTTTAAAAGTATAACACTCCATCGCCATCAGTGAACGGATTATGACTAAACTCGAAATATATAGTTTAATGTTCCCTCAAACTCTAGACTCTAATGGAATGTCATTTAACTTTCTTTTTTTTTATTACTTAATAGAAATTAAATTTTGAAAACATTCTAGCTTTTTTGAGAAATAATTTCTTTATTAATAATTCCCTTTTATCTTTACTTCAATTTACCCAATGCATTACTTACATCTATGTAAATATTAAGACGTTTTTCTTTATGTCATCTTCATTTCTTTAAAAAATTATTTAACAGAGAAAATAAAAAGTTTTACTTATTTATTCTCAGGACTATTGAATTAATATTTGTTACCGAGTGCTCTTTTATGTTGAACTTATTTCGTTTTTTATAATATAGTAATCTTTTTAGATGTACCTGATCCTGCATTAAATATGCATGTCTAGAAGAGCTAAAAAAAGTTAAATATAAGAAAAAATAAAGTTAAAAACTGTAACTTTATTGTATCTTCTTTTTGTGTAAAACAAAAAGAAGATAAGGATAAGGGAAATATGTCGTTCTTTTTCCCAGTATTGCTGCACTAGTTCATGGGTAAGAAAGCACGTTTCTCATCTATGTTGGATCATTCCTTTTACCCTCTCTTTTACTTTTCTTAAGTTTGAGTTCTTTTTGAATAAAATTTGTTTCTAGTCTTTAAAGAAAAAGAGTAAAAATTTACTTTCATAAAATACTTTTTGTCCCAAAAAAACCATTCAGTTTTAAAAGGGGATGAGACTTGTCGGATACTGACGTGTTGAGAATCCTTTTTTTTATTCAACATAAATTTAAATTATAATTTTTTTTTTTTTTTATATGAATAAAAAATCGATTATACTTAGTCTGTCTCTATTTTTAGTCTACGACCTGAAAGGGGAGGGACATCGTACTGTATAACAGTAAACAATATCTCCTACAGACATGGGTAGTATCTTTTGTCTGGTTCCCCAAAGAAGCCAACATAAACCTATGTCTGTAAACAGACGCTCACCTACATAATAGTATGTATAACTATTATTAATTCTACTAACATAAACATATGTTTTAGCTCTAAGGGGCCAGAAATTTCCATCACATGAAAAAGTCTTGAAAAATGTGATGCTTTTAAATATCGTGCTAGGAAGTTAAAATATTATAGGGGGTAGATTGGTTTTAATTTCTATTCATGGTAGTACTATATACTTATGTCCTGGGATGGAGTTGTCTATACGTGTAAATTAAAGGAAGTAAAAAAAAAAAATAAATAAGAGAATTAACTACATAAATTAACTCCTAACTAACTACTTATACACATTTTTACAAACACTCTATACCCAATTTTATAATGCTGCTATTTTGTTTATAAATAGTGTCTTTTGCAGGGCCGTCCTAAGATATTCGGCGCCCGTGGGCTGCTACAAATAATGCGCCCCTCCTCATAAGAAAATACACGGAATGGCTGGAGGGAGCGGGGAATAGTTATAGTAAAAAATTGGTAGTGCGTGAAGTGTCACGTAAAAAGGGTTTCGTTGGTATTTTAAACATGAAATTAGTAGGGGGGGGGGGGGGGGGGCAAAATGTGGATGTTTTTTGACAAAATGGCGTAGAAAATTAAACGCTTTCCACAAGTGTTATATATTTTTGTAATCTACTCTTCAATACCTTTCATTTGATACTCATACCTTTCATTTGAAAAATATATTCTTTAAATTTCTTATAGATATACTATTACAAATTTATGTATTTGCGGGCTACTTTCGACAAACTATCCAAATTTCATATAAAAATCAGATAAGTACTATTAAAGATAAAGGTATAAATAAATGTGTTGTGTGGATAAGAAACAAAAGTAAGTAAAACTTATATGGGGCCAACAATGGGGTAATTATGACCCACAATCCAAATTTCATTAAATCGGACTAGTATAGTTTTTAATATATGTTATACGTTGATTCGTAAAGATTAATCGATAGACAAACACGAAACCAAAAATCTTTCCTGATGTCTGAAATGGCTTTCTGTCTTGGAATTTTTTAAATCAGTGACATAAAAATTATTCGTTCTTCTTAACGATCACATAGCTTCGTTTAGCTTGGAAGCAAAATAAGAATACGCTTTTTTAAAGAAAGCATTAAAAATCTGAGAAAATAATTTTTTTTAAACGGCCACAGTACAAAGAGTGATAACAATGTATGCGTAAGTCACTAAAAATAAAAGTGTGGGGTGCTATCAACATTTCTTGTCGTTTGTAATTCTGGATTCCGAGCATTCACATATAATGTTTTAGAGAAGTGAGTCATTGGATTGAGTAAAAGAAGTAGATTTAATGAAAGCGTTCGTTTGGGTTTTGTAAGACACTGCTTGGTACATGCTTTTATTTTTAGTGACACTCTTATATACTGTCATCTTTTGTAGCCGAGCGATTAAGCACTGTGGCCGTTTGAAAAAAAAAATATATATGTATATAAATCTTTTTTTTCTTTGGGGTTTTAGTCCCGATCAAATAAAATTTAATTAAAACTATTGAAATTTTCAATTTTTGTTTTTTAATTATTTTTACGCTTGTCTGTTTGGGTCACCCAACAGACCAAATTGAGTCACCCCGAGGCGAAATCGAAAAATGAAATTATGTAGCTATAAATTTAGGGCTATCCTCCAAAAACTTAAAGGAAAGAAAAACTTTCAAATAATTTATATTTAAAAAAAAAAAAAAAAAAAGTATGTAGTATCTACATTTAAACACGAATTTAACCATGTAAGTTGTTTTCCCGGAATAAATCTAGTCTTTTTCAAGATAATGATAATATATATTTAATTTTGCTGCAAATTGAAAACTAATTTTAAACCATAACTAAACTTGTTCAATACATTTTACTTATATTTAATACACTATAAATACAGTTTTATTATGATTATCACAATTTTCTTGGGTTTGGTATACCAATAATCATAATAAAACTTTATTTTTTAGAGTATAATATAAGAAAATGGATTTAATCAAAACATACTTTATGTATATGGTAACCGTGTCTGTGTTTTTTCCTGACCTATTTACTTCTTTGAACTTCTGAAAATTTCTTCCCTACTGTTTTAAAAAAGAAGAAATAGAATTAGAGTTTTTTTTTCTTTTTAGTTTGAGTTATATATATATACTGTCATATGTTGGTTTCTAAAAAAGTTTCTTTCCAGTAGTAATTTGTTTCCCCTTTTTTGTACCCTTTGGGCAAACATGTTACAGAGAATGTAGGAAGATGGAAGATGATTTTGTCGCATCTTCTTTTTCTTTTAGAAGCCTAGTTTTGCTAATATTATTTATGAAAGTTTTTTTGTTACCTCAATTTTTTTTTTAAAGAAAAAAATAGGACATGAAAGTGTGTAAGTTTACTTTTTTATATAAAAGATACATGGTTCTCTTTTTTCCCCTTTTATATACCTTGAGATGTGTTGCCTGAAGAAAAATTCACCAGGACTTTTATTAACATTAAAAGGTCCTTTTCTTGTTGAAACTCAACTTTAAGAGCCGTTGACTTATACATCTAGTGATATATTTTCATATTCCAAAGGGTTTTTGGGGTCTTGCATTGAGATATCCCCAAGTATCTCTTTCACCTTTAAAAGGCTCTCTTTTTACCTAAAGCGTTTCTAAACGTTCCTTTAAGGACAGTTTACGGTCTTAGGTCCACTTATTTCCAAGAGCTAGTTGTGAGGAAGGTACCCTTTCAAAAGAAAATACAATCCTTATTATAGGGCTTTTCGAGGTTAAATATATTCCATGACCTCAAATTCTGATTGCGTTACAATTTTCTCATATTCTAAATGGTATAAGAAACTTTTCACTTGAATAAACGAGTAGGTCTTCATTTATGCCTGTAGGGTGTATTTTTTTACTCTGGGAGTTTGCTTTATATTTTATTTAAAGTGAATGTGGGTTTATTTATTACATCGATATTTGCCGAACACAAAATTGTTTTTTTTTTTTCATGTACTTTCATGTATGTATTTTAAAATGTATAGTTTATTGAAAATAAATATTTTGTATACATGTAAACTTTCATTTAACGCTTCGATTTATTTTTTTTTTATTATTATTTATTAATTTTTTTTTACTGAAATACATTAAATAATGATTAGATGCAATACTATTAAATAAATACTATTATGAATAATAATAAAGTGCTTGTTGTTTAAACTTTAATTTGTTGTATTTAAAGAATAAATAGTGCCAGTTTATATAATTATATTGTAAAACATAGCTAATAAATAATTTGAAACCAAGGTCTAAACCCCTTTTGTGAGTTCGACTCTCAGAGAGGTGAGACATATTTCACACTGATGATCTCGTCGAGTAGAAGAGTAAATTAACTATATATATATATATATATATATATATATATATATATATATATATATATATATATATATATATATATATATATATATATATATATATATATATATATATATATAAATTTATTTATATATGTATATATATATATTGGTTACTGCTGAGATTTTGTACTTGTTTTGATATTTAAAGATTAGCATTTTAAAATGTAATAGCCAATATTTAATTCGTTATTTTGGGAGGAATTAAATTAATAAATATAAATTTATTGCAAATACAAAACTTTTAAAACTTTTACTGTAGTAAAAATAAATTACTAAATTGGATTCCTCTTGAAAATTGGCAATATTGCTTGGAATATTAGTATTTGTATTGTATTTATCTTATTACATCTTAGGTTAGGCAAGATAAGTCACAAATTCTGCTTCTAAAAAAAAGTTTAATTTAAAACAGAAGGTAAATGCAACTGCTGGTATTTGCTACATCAAAATATTAATTAGAACGTTTACATATACTCAACTAAAAAAAATGTTCCTTTCAAACTTTCTAGAAACTATCCTTCCATGGTTTTAATAAGCTTGTGATAAATATTAATTGTTAGGTTGTTCGCCTTTGACGTTGGTTAATGTATTGTAAAACATATAAAGTGCATATAAAGACATCAGAGTATTGTAGGTCAGTCATAAATGTTATTTTCTAAAGCACCTACATAATACTTATTCGGGGTAATATTTATAGTATTGTTTTGTTCATACTGGCTACAGTTTGGTTCTATATAAATAATATAAAGTGTTGTGGGAAGGCAAGCCGTGGCCGAGTGCATGGCCCTCCTCTCATTTTGGATACAATAGATATTGAAACTCTTTTGTGGAGAGTCTCGGTTGGCCTCGAGTAGTTTCCATTCTGTAACGAGGCGGGCTTAGCCTGATCTGAAGAGAACTTATTACCAACCGCTGCCATTCTCTTCTTGAGAGAGAATCCTATTTGGCATACTGACAAATTGGCTCCTCCTGTTCAGATGTTGCCGGTTCTATTCACCGAATCTACATAACAGCTTCTCCTGCTTCTATCCTACTTGGTAATATTAATTGTTACCCTTCTCTTTGAAAGCTTCAAACCTCAAGTTTCCCCGTTTTAATTATCCATCAATCTTCACCGAAGTTTCCTTTTCTTTTGACGTCACTGAGGAAAGTCTAATTACTCACTTTTAGTATAAGAAAACTCAGTTTTACTGTAAGTTTTTTTTTTTACTATGAGTAAGGTAATTTTCCTTTAATGTTGTGATTCAAGGACACTACACATCATTGAAAATAAAAATATGTTTTAATTAATTTTACCGTGAGAATCACTTGTAAATATTACTCCGTAGTTTTATTGGCTTTTTTTTAGGTCACATTCTACTGTTTAAACAAATACAACTGAAGTTTTGCTTAAAAATTAGTTATATCAATTTAAAGATAATCTAATGTGCTTTTGACTAGGTTGATGGGCCATAGTGAGATTTTATAGTTCTTGTTCTTAATATAATGTACAAACATAACACTAGTTTAGTTAAAAAAGTTTTTAGTCAATAAACTGGAACAAAATTTAATTAAAGTAAGTTTAATTACTTGTTAGAGAGCTAGCCACGTTATAAAAAGGTTTTCTCGTAGTTTCCATCTGAAGAAGTCGATTTGCTTTAAATTTTAGCTATTACGGGTTTTTTCAACAAATCCGTGTTTCCCCGAAATTTATTGCGGGTCTTCCTAGTACAAGAGTTTGAGTCTCACCGACACGGGATTATTTGTAACAATATTGTTCAACATTGCAAGTCTGGACATGTTTTCAGGGACAGTTTTACTCAGTTGTGCCTTGTGGGATGTAAGTATCTGCTACAGGAACTGTGGAAAAAGAGTGGAAATATCACTGATGATGACTTATATATTCCGGGATAAATAAAAGTATACTTAGTGTAGAAATCTTTAAAGTATACTTGGGACTTGTAAAGGAATCTCGACTAGGAAGGTACTTGAACCCTCCAGTACCTTTCAAGCCTCATGGTAGAGGATATCAAATTTCTAAAATGTTTATTTTGTACACTGACCTTACCCCCTAACCATTTGTTAGGGTTAATTTTAATGCCATTTTCCAGTTTCAATCCATCCAGCTTCCTTACCTACCATCTTTTTCGTGTTTGCTTGTTCAGATTTTTATTAGAATTAAAAATCAACTAAAAAAGTGCGAACTCATTTCGAGTCGATCTCACTTTCGTAGTATGAACGTTACTTATTGTTGCGAGGCTGACCCTGAACCGCCGCAGAAAATTGAAAAGGGGCAGCCCTGCAACAAAGACGCCTAACAATGTACCTGGTGTGAACTAAGCTTAAAATAAAGTACTTGAGTTTATATATATATATATATATATATGTGTGTGTGTGTGTTTATATATATATATATATATATGTGTGTGTGTGTGTTTATATATTATATATATATATATATATATATATATATATATATATATATATATATAATGCAACTGTTTCACTGTGAATGTTGGCTATTAAAATTGCCGAAATAGGCCTACATTAAATATTTTACTATGTTGATTCGACAATAAACTAAACTGGTCAGCTGATTCAGTTAAATGAATTTCAGCTAAATTATTTTGAATTGTACGTGCTTTTAAATTATATTAGGATTTAAATGGGCTGAATAGGTAAGTAAAATAGATGTGCCTTTCATTTTGTGTTGTAATTATTTAATCGTTTGTTTAAATTAGTAATGCAAGTAGAGTACAGCATAAATAATTGAATTTTCCATTGAACAATTAATTCAAACTACACAATTCGATTTTGAATTTAGTAATTCGTTTATTTTTATTCTTTAATCTAGTTTAACTTAACAATTTTGGCAGCCACGATTTCAATATACTTAAACAATTAAATTAAAAATAGAATGGTACATTAATTCATTAAATATATTCAAATATTGATTTTTAACCTACTATACTTTTTTCGTTAACAACATTTTGATAATGTTTTTAAGCATGTCACAATTTTTCATTAATATGAAAATGAAAAATTTTTTTTTGTTGCAATCAATTATTCAAGACCTGTTTCTTGGCGATTAAATATGATATATAAAGAATAATAATTGAAAGAAAATTTGATATCATTTATCAAATTATATATGGGCATTGATTTTGAGAAAAATCTTATTCTAATTTAAAAAGTTTTTGTTATTAAGCTATTTCTTATATTATTGAATTTATTTACTGATTTGACCGCTTCTTACATATTACGATCGAATAACTTAATATACTCGAATATTTTTGATTTCCTTTGTAGAAGTGTATCAACTCTTCTACAAGGCGGCTTATTGGATAATTTCTTAGATCAAGCTTCAAACCTAGTTAAAAATTATCCTTCTTTAGGCTCTCTACAGCTAAAGGTTACTCAGTTTTTTGTTCACCCAACATCGTGAAGTTGCAACCACTTCTATCAAGAATATCAATTATATTATATTTTAATAGTTCGAAATGATTGCAACAATAATATATGTACTAGTTTTGTCGCAGGTGATTTTACTGTTTCCTCATAACTAATTAATATTGTTTTTGATGACATTGTTGATTGTCTCTTTTTAATATTATTACTTATTTAATTTTGTATACGTCTCCCTCTTTGTATTATGAATGCTTCCAGTGTTGCCTTTGCTGGATGAACTTTAAATTCCTCATTCAGGTGATGGTACTACCCATCTACCGAGGAAGCACAATTATCACGGTTTAGATTTTTGATAAGAGCTAACATTTTGTAATCCCTGGTAACACAATACTCTCACCAGTGTACATAATTATCGATTTGTAGGCACAGCAGAACTCAATACTTCACTATTGACTCTAAAATTTCCGGGTTAACACTTCTTTGGCTTTCTGTGTCTTTCCACGTCTCTTTGTCCCCTAGTCATCTTGACCCTCTTATCATTTATGAAATTATATCTCTCTTCCTCTGTGGTCAGGTCAACCAGGTCCCCTTGTGTGATATTTGCTTGGCCTCAGCTTGTATCTGATATTACGGCTGATAGGGGTCGATGTTTTAAAGGAAATACCTTTGAAGACTATGTTTTGGCCCTGTATTCCGCACAGTTTACGGGTTTATTTACTAATATTTAAATTATTCTAGCATCGTTACTCATACTGATATTTTAAAATTATTTATGTTGCCAGGAAGAAGATCGAGAGAATCGGCGTGATGACTCAAATGACGCAGGAGGAAATCATGGCTAACACCAAAATAGTGGTGCAAGGCCTGGAGGCGCTGAAAAACGAGCACAACTCGCTGCTATCTGGGCTAGGCTCCGGGGGCGGCTTGACTGCGGGCAGTCTTGAGCTTACAGTGTCCGCCGTCGAGAGAGCCCAATCTGCTCTGCAACAGGCTGAAAACTCAGTCCTCTTCGAGAGGAAAACCCTCGTCCAGAAGTCTCTCGACATGATCGAACTAGGACTTGGTGAAGCTCAGGTAATTTTGCTTATATATATAATTACAAATGTTATTAGTATTTTAACTGTTAGAATAAAAATATTTTTAGCAATTAGAATTTATCTAATTATCAATATTTTTGCAGAAATGTATTAGTCCAGTAAATGAAGCTCAAAAAATAGCAAAACCTCGCAATTTTTTCGTCCTGCATCGCATCGATTTGCATAAAAATTTGGAATTAGGCTCATCTTACCCTGTTGCTCATAAAATCCTAAACCTCATATAACTATTCCTTACTTCCTAATCCTAATTTAATTATTATTATTATTGTGAATTATCTGAATTATGTTTATCAGATAATATTATTTAATTTAACCGAGGAGATCTATTGTTTATTTATAGTTTAATGTTGATTGTTAAAGAGTAGGGTTGTTTATATTATAAGCTAGTGATCTTTCGGGAGAAAGGTGTTTGCGAGATAAGGTTTGTTTTGGTCCGAGGACCATGTGCGTGAGTTTTAACGGAACTGTCAGTGTTGGCCTAGCCTGGACGTAGGACAGATCGAGGTGGCAACGTCACGCTCCAAGCGGATTTACGACGTTACTCTCGTAGCCAGCGTCCAGAGGACTAGAGGCACTCACCCTGCTCTCCCTTTACCACCTTGGAGACGCACTAAACCCGTAGCGAAACGGCTCACCTCGATCACAGCTAAGCCTAGTTTTAAGTATAGTTTAAGTGAAACTGCGAGACATTATTTTGGACACTTACGTGCCTTTAGGTTTAATTCTTTTTAGTAAATACACCTTATTATTATTAATATTATGGCCTCGCAATCCTAGCTTTAAGTTAATTTTAGAAGCTGTTCTCGGGGAGGATTATCGGTGTTTAAACGCCACTGCGAACTGTTCTGCTACGACCATAGTGCTGCGGGATTCCGTTTGACAGGAATAGTAAAAATCAAAATACCGAGGAATTTTTAAATTATATAAGTCAGAGATAATTCTAACTAATTGTATAATTACCAGATTTGAGTTGAATATCTGCTTACACCTTATCTTCTTTTTTTTTTTGGACTTTATTTTAATATTGGAAGTAATTATTAACTTTATTTTTTTTGTGGGTAATAGTCTCCTCTTGATCAGAGTCATATGTTTTTTTATTCAATTAATTATTTTTGAATAATTTCTGGAGTCTTATAATTTAACAGCGGGAAATGTCTTTCTTTTTTTTTTTTTTTGTAGGGGGATTACTGTTTTAATTTTACTTGCATTTCTTTATTATTATGTTATAATTATATTTTTATTAGTTTGAGGATTAACTCTTCTTGATTATGTTATGATTATATTTTTATTAGTTTGAGGATTAACTATTCTTGATTATGTTATAATTATATTTTTATTAGTTTGAGGATTAACTCTTCTTGATTATGTTATTGTTATATTGTTATTACTTTGAGGATTAACTATTCTATAATATATTATTATTATATTGTAATTAGTTTGGGTATAAGCTCCAGTCCTTTTTATTATTTTGTGAACTAAGGGGTTATTAGTTAAGGGTTTTAATTGCCCTATAGTCCTTGTGATTTTCTTAATTTCTTTTTATTATAAGTTCTTAGTCGAAATTAGTATTTTATGATTATTGTGCAACCCACCCACCTTAAACCCTACTTACCTTTCCTGACCCACCCCATTCTGACCTAGCTGGTTAAACATCGAGGTAACAACCCTCTACTTCAAAATCTATATTATGCCGATGGGCGCTGTTTATTTTTTAGGGGTGAAAATTACCCCTAATTGTCAAAACTTATGAAGTAACATTTTAAAATTTAAGATGGGTATAATTTAGTTTGGATTAGTTGAATAATGATTGTTTTATGCTTTGGAACACAATTTCAAAATATTTCAACCCTTAAAAATTAACCCTTGTTAGAGCTTAATGTAAAAAAATAATTATCTATCCTAAAAAAATGATTAATTTATCGTATTGATTTAATTTAAGAATGTTGTTCCTAAAATATGTACTATTTTCATATTGCAACTTTTCAACCCTCATAAATCAACCCCTATTAATGTAGCTTAATTAAAAAAAAAGATTTATCCTAAAAAAAATAATTGATTGACAGGGTTTTTTAATTAAAAATGTTACTTCCTAAAATATTACCAATTCCATTATTTTGCAAATTTTCAACCCTTAAAAACCACCCCTTACAACATTGCAATCCTTATAAACTACTGTAATAGATATAAATAGAAAAAAAGAAAATTACATACAAATTTTATTTACATTCATTTCAGATAAAAAATAGAAGGTAATATTTTTAATTTTTAGCTAAAACCATTTTTTCCTGTTTTTCCATTTTATCCCCCTCTTAAATGAAAATATGACAAAAGTATTTATAACAACAATGACTGTTCTCTTAAAGAGCTTTCCAACGACATTCATCATGAAGGGTTTATACTATTTTGACTTTTGTACCCCAAACCCCGTACTTCGCGAAAAGTTGGAGATAAGCTTTTCTAATGTGTTTAAAAAAAACAGCCTCGATTTTTTTCAGCAGACAGCCTTTTATCACGACAGAGTGACTACTAAAATGGGCTTTTCGAATTTTTTGGAAAAAAGGAATTGGTTTTTTAAACATAGCTCCTTCATTTTTAATGATAGAAAGTTCATCCAAAAATGATTTTGTAGAGTTTTTCAACACCTACAAGGCAATGTAAATAAAATCCTTTAGTTTTAAAATGGGTGAGTTTAAAAGGCTCGAATAAGGTGGTGCTCGCTCGTAAATAGAGGTTTTAAACGGCCATATCTCGCCAAATATTCATAGTACAGAAAATCTACTCAAAGGAAAATCTTCGCAATTAAAAAAGCTACAATTCGATACTGTAGCTTTTTTAAAAGCTACAATTCGATACTGTAGCTTTTTTCCGGATCTTCAGTATTTTTTGAGTTATTTTGAAGAAAAGGACATTTTCTACGAAATTGCAGAACATTTTTTTTCACTTTAAATTCCAATTTTTCAAAAATTATGCATTTTAAATTGGTCAAACTTCTAGGATCTATTGATAATATATAATTAAAGAGAACCGCAGAAGGGCGACGATCAATTTTAATTAGGGTGGTAATTAAGGAGTTTTTTCACTGATTTTTTCGTAGAAAAATGTTGGGACCGACCTTATTTTCATCGTAACTCGCTTATTTTTGATGCTATCGACTTCTATTTTTCTAAAAAAGAAAGCTCTTTTTATGTCCTTTAAAAAAAAACTTCTATAAGTTTCCCTCGTAAAATGCACAGTTTTATCGCTATTTGACTCTGAATCTCTCAAATTTAGCATTTGACGAACAAAAGCTAACAATTAACAACCCGTAACTCGGTCCGTATTGGTCGTACAGGAATTATAAAAAAAGGATTTTCTTTGTTTTTTTATTGGCTTCAATTTTGTTAATTACATTTTTTGATAAAATGCATATTTTTCGAGTTATTCACGAAAAACCGATCAAAAACGTTGAATTTTTCGTCGAAAAACTGTTACTTTTAATCACGAATAACTCGAAAAAAATTAATTTTACAAAAAAAATGTATAGATAATTGTTTACATAGAATTAGTTTTCCTATCGATTTAATGACGTTAAAATAAAATAAAAAATGTCCACCCCCGAGATGGGGTGGCAACCACCCCCAGGGTAATAGCGCCTCTCGGCATGATATAGATTTTGATCCTTGGGCTTTTCCCTACCTACTGTCAAAATTTCAAGTAAATCGATGTAGGATGAAAAAATTGCGTGCCGAAGTGCTTCATTTCCTGGTCTATTATCTTTTGTTTTGAAACTAAATAGTCTTGAAACAAGAAACATTTTAACTCAGAGTACTACTAATTTTAGTAAAGTAGGGAATAAAACTCTTGGAGACAATTTAATTAGTTAGTCTAAGAGACCTAGGCCTAGGAAATATATAGAATGTGGGTTAGGTTTAAACATTAATTTTGGAGATTAACCTACGCTAATCCGGATTTGATGGGACAGGGCTATGTCTGGATAAATGGAATCAGTCATAAAATGTATGTGAAACTAGGTTTATCTGGGTAAAACTATTAAATTCAATGTTTTTATCATAAAAATTACTGTTTAGTCTTAACTTGGACCTAAGTTTTACTTTTTAACCTAAAAATTGATTTAGGATTTGAAACTGCATCTTATTGATATAAATTCAAAGATTATTGATTGTACATTATTAGAAGATTATTGAGGTTTGTCTGGATTAACCGGATGTCCGGACTAGCGGGGTTTGGATTAGCGAAACTGTATACTTATTAGAGAGTAATATGTATATGCTAGCCGCTAGCCTATTCATATAAATATTTCCTATAAGGTAAGAAATTAAATATAAATATGACAAATCAAAACTCTGACAGTGAAACGGCTTAAACCTCTATTTTTATTTTTGACAGTCAAAGATCTAGTGTGCTGTTATATTTTTATTTATTTTAAGTTCTATCAAATCTCAAAAACTACTAGCTTAAAGTTGAAATTTGATTATTTTACTCAATTCATTCTATTATTTTTCTCTTAAGCTTTATTTTCCTAGTTGCGACTCGAGCGATAGTCGCTAGGTGACTATCGCTGAGAACTCCTCTTATGAGTTTGCATGTTACCGTTTTCCTAGCTTAGCGACTCTTAACATGAACGATAGTCGCTGGGCGACTATCGCTGGAGTCGCAACTAGGAAAACGTAATTTTAAAGGAGGGAAAAGTCCTAAAATTGTTTTCTCTTGGTTGCTATTTTAGTATACTAGCTAAAGTTGAGTATCTTGTTTTATTACTCGCTTGTTTAGAGTTTAATGTTCTATTTTACCTTCATGTACACTTGAAGCTAAAGCCTGTGGGTTTAATATGCATTGTCTCTGAAGTCTTTCTAGCCTCAAATATTTACTATGTGGTTGTGGTTAGTGCACGAGCTTAACGCTTGTTCGCTCAACTACGATATTTTACCTATTTTGTTGGAAATATATTTTTAAATCTCAATCGCTTTAGAGGTTTAAACTCACAGATAGACACACACAGATGGCTCGTATACATTTTTGAACTCGGTGGATTTATAAAATCCATCAACATCGATTTTTTACTTCTTTAACTTAATTTATTCTCTATCACCATATTTCTTCTTTTTATATACTACGTATTTGTGAAAGCATAAAAGTGGTAGTGGAAGTTTAATCCTTAGAAATTAAAAACGGAATAATTTTGAACCCATCTTTTTTTGGATAAGTTTTATGAATAAAATATTTTTTTCTGGACTTAAAAAATGAAAGGCTTAACGTGGAGAGGAAATCCTCTCAAACTCTCATGAGGGCAGTTATCTCTGGCCCTGGCCAATTATTGTAAAATACTCCGGACCTAACCCTAAAAGAATCTACACTAGGGCTTCTACTCCAGCCCCTAAAACAATGCCTTATTTTATTTACCCTTTTTGTTCTAAAAGTAGAGCGTGTCTAGGGGCATATGCAAATATAATGTTTACAAAATGAATTCTCTCTAGCTTTAAAAAGTCTTTGAATAAAATTTATTTTTTTCGCTTTCCACCATTTGTGTTAAGGTAAAAAAAATAATCCGATAAACTTTTTAATTTAAATCTCATCCAAATTAATTTATTAATTATTAAATATATTTATTAAATATTCAACAGGAAGTGGTTGTTTACGGTTAAGTGTACATTTTTTGCTTGATAAGATTTATTTTTATTCAATATCTTGGAAACAATTTTTTAATCAAATCTTAACAACCGTTTTTTACTTTTTCATACAAAGAGAAAGTACTGTGATGGCGCAAAAATTATTTTTTGAGATTTTTATGGATTTACACGCATTGAAGTCCCCCGAGTTAAAAAAGTGGTTTTTAAAAAAAGCCTGTTTGTCGTCAGTCTATCGTCTGTGCAGACGCTTGGAGCCTAGCGAAAAAAAAAAAAAAAAAAAAAAAAACTGGGCTAATTAATTATGAACTTTTATACGAGAAAGTTTGTCTGAGTTCCTCGGTTTTTGGGACAAAATCTCTTAAGTATGGGCTTTTTCAGGTGTTTGATTTTATGAACGTAACTGCCCATTAGTATAGGCTTAGTTATGGTCTACACTAATGGGCAGATTTCGATTTAAATTGAACATACGTTCAGAAAAATCAAACATTTTGTCCCCAAAAACAGAGGGAACTCAGACAAAGTAATCTGTTCATTAGTGTAGACCCTACTAAGCCTACCAACAGATATTACTTATTAATACAATCTCTTGGACTCAAAGGCCCCAAAAGCGTGAACTCGTAAATCCATCAAAATGTATTTTTTACGCCGTCACAATACCTTTTATCTATACAGTGTGTCCCAAGATAAAGTATCAGTGAGGAAAATTTTCTTATTTTTGAGTTTTCGAAAAAAAGTCATTCTTCATTAAAACACCTGCTTGTTCTAAAACCTTTAAAAATGATAAAATTTTCTTGATTTTGTGTACAGAATGTTCTGTGTTTTTTAAAAAACTTTAAAATATGACCAAGAGTAAACTTCCCTTTGATGGTATCAAAAATATTATTTAGAAAATTGGTTCAGAATTGCAAAAAACCGTATAAATATTAAATATTATTTTATCCTATGGAAAAAAAAACTACTTTTAAATAAAATAATAACCTAATGTAATTAATAAATAATAAAAAATATCATCACAACAGGTAATTTATCTATTAATTAATAATTCTAATCTTAACATCTATTTTAGTATCGCAAATAATCAACAGAGTTGAAAAATAAAATTAAAGAAATTATCATTCAAATGAATTGCCACCTACTTCTGCGCGAATTTTGATTCTTTTTTTATACATTTTTTTCACTTTCTCTTCCTTTTGAACTTGATCAAGGGGAATAATATTGGCAGTGACCAGTTTAATTATTTCCTTTAACTCTTCCAGCTATTATCCGCACTTGTTTCTTATCACACTTGTTTATTATAAAAATGCAAAGAGAACTATTAGTTGGAGTTAACTTATAACTTATTTTTAGAAAACAAACAAATTTTATTTTTTAGGAAAATAACTAAAATTTAATCTTTAATAAAATAAATTAATATTTAATTTTTATACGTTTTTTGCAATTCTGAACCAATTTTCTAAATAATATTTTTCGATACCATCAAAAATAAGGGTAGTTTACTCTTGGTAATATTTTAAAGTCTTTTAAAAACAGAACATTCTGTACACAAAATCAAGAAAATTTCAGGTTTCAGAACAAGCAGGAGTTTTTATAAAGAGTGACTTTTTTTCGAAAACTAAAAAATAAGAACATTTTTCCTTTCGGATACTTTATTTTGGGACACACTGTATATACCTGCTACGTACATGGAAAAGTCAATAATTTACTACGGATTTATACTTTTTTTGTATCCTTTCACTGGGTGGTTAAGGTACACACCAAAATTATAAGAATACTAATTTTTTCTGAACTAGAAAATGCTGTTGGGATAAAAGCGATGTGTACCTACTAGAAATGTGATATTGTCACTTATCACAGTTGTGCACTGCATCGATATTATACTAGTGGTGGTTATGTTTGAGATCTAAATGTCAACATTTTTTCGTAGTTTAATCTTTTGACGTCTGTATTGACATTGACCCTTCTAAATGTTGAAATAGTTTTCTCTACCGTTTACTATTTTCTTTTCACTTATACTTTTCTATTATATACCATTAGATCCTCCAAATATCTTTTATTTTTCTAGCTGTTTTCTTTTTATATTGGGGCAGTTGTGTATTATATTTTATCCGCTATTACTGTTGGTCGAGGAATTTTTTCAAAACCATTTTTTTTCTATTTTCCGGCAGTAATGTGCTTTCCTTTTTCTAATATAACTTTATCAATGTGATTGAATCTTATACTACGAGATACAACTAACAATACTCCTAGATACAATTAAACTTATATAAAGCTATTATTTTTATTTTATTTATGGTTTAATAATTTATTTAACAATTCTACAATAAAAATGCATATGCTTAAATTTCATGGATTATATTGATTTTCGTGGTATATATTACAACAGGTTAAATGAAGTTGTCCCTTTTTTAAACATGCCTTTTTAAAAAATACTCTACAGAGGACAGGTGTAACCGAGTGGTTAGTGGTCTAGCAACTCTATCTGAATCCAAGGTCGAAACTCTTACATATCTGGTGAGTTCGAATCCCAAAGGGATAACACATGTTTGACATTGATGAGCACATGGAGTAGATAAGAAGTATTAATAAGTAAAGTGGCCGATCCCCCGTCCTGTAATAACCTAATGATGTGTTAATCGGCACGTAAAAGAAAGAAATAACTAAAATTCTCATTCTCATTTTTACATTTTATGGAAAAGCATTGATTCATGGATATGTTTTGGGCATTGAATTCACATATCGACATTTCTGTATCATATATTTTACATATTATCTAATTATATGTATAGTTGATGGATCTTACGGTGTGAAATTATGAATAATTAAATTATTCTATTTCTATTACCATTTGGTCCGCTAGGAGCTCTGATATCATTTTATATAAAATTTAGAAAGTATATTGAGAGCTGACGTAAACTTAAGCACTTCTATCGGTGAAATAGAGTACTACAATGAATGCAAGTGAAAACCAATCTTCCTCCATTTATATTCTAACTTCCTGGCACGATATTTAAGAGCGTTATATTTTGCATGTCGTTTAACGAAACTTCATCCCGCCTATCGTCAAAATATTGTACTATAAATGAAAACATATCGACCTCCTGTTAAATCCTAACTTCCTGGCACGATATTTAAAAGAGTCATATGTTTCATGTTGTTTTATTCGTGTCGGGAATTTCTTCTATACCCTAGAGTTAAAATATATCCAAGTTTAAATGCTTAACAAGTTATAGGTTTGTACCTTGTCTGGTAATGACTGGATGAACAAGTTCTTAAGAGTATTAAAGTTGTAGGTAAATTACTTTTTGTTGGTTTAACGAAACTAATCGACATATTAATGCATATTTAAATAGCGCCGGTTTGTCAGATAAGAAGATTTAAAAGGCTTTTACATTTATTATTCTTGGGCTTTATTGAAAAATTGTGGAAGTTACTTGAAAATAAAGATTTATTTCGGACCTTTCTGTCAGAGATAATAATACAATTTCATCTCTTAATATTTGACTTTTATTCTCAATCTAATCTTTATACTCGTCCTTAAGTCCGCTTAAGAAAACTCAAAATAAAAAATTAATTAAATTAACATCACTTAATCTTTACGTTCTTAAAATACGAGCATGACGTACTTGTATTTCTAGAAAAAAGTTCTAGAATTAAGTTTAGTATAAAGGTATATATATACTAATTAACACAAACATCTTTAATAATTGTAAATCTATAATCTAGATTATAAGAAACGAAATCTATAAATGATTAATGCTTGTGTAATAGTTGACAGACTAGATAAAATAAGATATTCCGTTAAATTCTTCAAAGCGTCGTCTCTGTTTTTGTGGCGACGAAATCTATATAATTTGTCACTTAAAGCGGATTTAGTAATTATATAATTTTTAGCAACACTGGTTAAATGTCCATAGACAGTTGTTATCATTAAGGGACCACCTGTGAACTACGTTTGAGTAGTCACTTACTTTTAGAGTAAAGAGTACTTTTAAATATTAAATATCCTCAGACGCGAGGATGGGTATTGATTGGGAGATAATAACAGTGACTTAATGGAGTACTGATCTAATCACGTTTATATGTGTTGAGTTCACACTGTAGTTAAAGCAATGTTAGAAGTTTGTACAGAAAATAATCTTATTTTTGTCCTAAAAGTATATGAATATTCTTAAAAACTCTCTCATATCTCCGAAAGATTTTACTTATATACTTAGTCATATAGGACCAAATTTAATAAAAATAACTTTGTTTGCTTTATGCTAACAACAATTCTATTTGTAACATCTGTGATGTTACACAGCTGCAATTATAAATATTAAGTAGTTTGTGGTTGCATAAATTAAATTTGTCGTGGTAATGCTTAAAGCAAACATTGTTAGAGGAATAGCTCGGAGTGCACGCTAGTCGGGTTTGCTACTCGTGATTAATATCCTTGACCTAGCAATTACTCCTTACTAAATTAACATTTACATTTCTCCTTCAGTTCTAGACATATGCAATTTTAATATGAGTACAACTGCTACGTTATAGTCTGGTGGTTTTATGCTTGATAAATCAAGCTTTTGATGTCATAACTAGTTTCTTTTCATATTTTTTTCTCATATTTCCTCCAAAAGCTTAGTTATTGTAGTAAATATGAGTTCATTATAACCAGCTGGCCAAAGTGGTCACAACAAAGGATAGGTTAAGTCCTTAATTTCAAAGAATGGGTGTACCAGTCTTGGAGGAAGTGCGCTGACTAGGGGATTCGTAATCCCCGCCTGGAGGTAACCTGGTAGCCAACACGCCGAAACTCTCTGCCAGGCCTCTATAGTGTGTAGAACAAAAATGTAATTGTTAGATATAGGAGCGTCTATGGAGGTAATCTCAAGGAACGTACATCGAAACTGGATTATTAAACAGCAGCATTCAGCCTTCATCAGTGCCAATTGTAAAAAAGTGAGTCGCTTTAATAAAAATAATTTGTAGTAAACTTAGTCTTACGTCGATTTCCGACATGAAGCAGGCACACCTCTCACTAATTATTTTTATTATTATAACTTTTCCACAATTAATTTCTACTGCCGCACAATCGGCACTGATGATGATGGCCTTATAAAGAATGAAACTTGCTATGTTAAATTAACCTGTTACAATTTACTTGGAGAGATAATTTGTGTTATTCCCTTAAATATAGTTGTATTAATCAATAATCGTGTGTTTCATTTTATCAATCATCCAATCACTTATCATCAGTACAGTTCATAAAAAGCAAAAATAATAATCGTCAATTTTATCTTTCAGTGTTCTTCATTTAGACTTAGACAATACCTTCAGATCTAACCCGCTTTTGCTTTCGAGCTTACTGCAGTTGACTGAAGCTATGTGATGGTTCTGAAGAGGGAAAAAGTTTTGTGTCCGATTTCAAAAATTCCGAGACCCACATCAGAGAAAACTTTTGGTCCATTGTCTGTCTGTCTGTCGTTCAATGATGCGAACTAACATATCTTTAAAACTACACGTCTGATTTTTATGAAATTTGGATGGTAGGCCATAATTAACATATTGGTGGCCCCATGTAAGTTTCAACTTTCTGCGCCCATATGTTTCTCTTCCACATGCGCACTGTCATACATTTATTTACACCTATATCTTCAAAAGTACTCATTTGATTTTTAAGAAATTTAGATGGATTGTCGAAAGAAATCCGTAGATAGCCCGAGATTATTTTCAACCTCCAGTGCTCATTAAATATTGCTAAATTGGAACTTATATATTCGTGTAAAAAATTAAAACAATTTTGACAGATATAAATAAAAGGGGAAAACAATTGATTAATTAAACAATAATGGTTTTTAAAAGCAAAACATCAATAATGTGCGTGATAGAATGCGAGGAAGTTATGTGCCACACTAATTGTCAGACTAATTTGAAATATTTTAGCATGTGAATAAATTATGCTTCCAACGCTAAGTTACATTAACGTTGACGTTTTATTCGTACAATAAATTCTTTTTAAAATTTTAATTAATTTTAGTGCCTCTAGGAGTCAGTCCTATAGTTTTATCGTGGATGTAGAAATTTCTTTAATATAACAAGACCATATTTCTTGACACTTGACAAAGTATAGAAGTAGGGTGATGTCACAGGACTAAGTTACGTTAAAACCAATTTTATCTCTTTAATACTGTCATTGTTTATATAACTGATCGTAAATTCCTTCTTATAACCATTTCTTGTTGGATCTTATTTATTCAACGTAAATTGCCTTCCTCGCTAAATTTAAATAACATTGCTTTCAATGTAATTTACCTACGTTGTTATCGTCCTAAATAAATTTCTTTCTAGCCCTTACTTACTAAAAAAACCAAACAAAGTGTAAAGTACTAAGATCATTACCTGTAGGTGAATGATGATCCCTCAAGAATTTAATTGTTGCTGCTTATGAACTAATTGAATATGTATGAACAAATTCCCCAATTTATTTTAGCTATTTTAGGACTCTGCTTAGAGTAATTTTCAAGCATGTATAACAATTAATTACAACCATATCGAACTCTTATTTCTCTATGGATAGTTTCTACAACCATTATTGTCACTTAATAATAATAGTAATGGAAAATTTGAACATTAACACAGTAGTATATATTATTATGTTCCTTATTCTAAATTACTATTAATACAAAGGGATATTTGAACCTTAGGACAAAGGAATGGTCACGCTTGTGTATATGAATGTGTAAATATCCCTTAGTCTAATTAACTATTAAGACTAAGGAATATTAAATAAACTCTACGAAAACTGTTGAACTCATTGTCTTTCAGATTTCGGTAAAAGATTTAGTCTTAAATGTGATAAGACTCAATCTAATAATAACGTAATAAAACTCCAGGAGTCTCAATGCCTTGGGGAGACAAACACACAAACCTTTGAGACTTTTGGCGGGCAGACTATTGTTTAGAATTAGAACCAAGGGGTGTGCTGAAGTAAAAAAAAATGACAATATGATCAATTAAAATGTCTAATTTATGAAAGTTGTTTAATTTATGAAATGTTTTCTTTATGAAAGAAAGATTTAAGTATTTTTTTTTATTTAAGTAAGATTTAAGTAATAATGTTACCTTTTGCATCAACTTTGTATAAAACGTAATTAAACTTAAGCAAGATTATTTTTAACTTTCGTCACTATAACAGACGCTTCTATTTGAAATGCTTACTTAGTTGTCCCTTATTTCTGCCTGTGTTACGAATTCGACGCATCTTCATCATATTGCTAATGTAAAAAGAATGAATTAATTTTTTCAGTTCTGATAATGTTAAATATATAAGCAGAATTTTTTTCTACGTTTAATGGAATCCCTAAAATCTCTCTAGACATACATTTTTTCTCAAAAGCCGTATTCATACATCTTTTATAAGAGAGGTTGAAGTGGAATCCTTTTCACGCATACAAATATTATTATATAAGGACTGGATTTCTAGAATGAAAATATCTACGAGCATTTAATACCTCAACAATTGAATTTCCTTTGAATAATTTAGGGCCACACCATTGGCTTATTATAATATTGACTGAAAAACCAAGGCTTTTTTGAAAAGGCTTTTTTCCGGATACCATATGGCACTGTTATTAGCTCTCATTTGTCTTACCTCTTTGAATACTAGCGGTGATCTTACCAGGATGATGATCATAAAACTTTTCCTGTCTTGTTGATGGATTGTCAAAACAAGATTTACCTAATATCTTAAACCAAAACAACAGAATATAAACAAAGTAATAAATTCAGACATACTTTATTACGCATACATATGATAGTTATCCTATTGCCTCCTCTTAAGGTCTTGGTGCGATTTTCCCGGGAAAGTGCCTTATACTTCTCTTTGCATTCCAATAGATAGTTCTGGGGCATATGTAATTCCGTGTTTTTTTTAATGGCGTAATTATATGATTGGTGGCTATGAACTAGGTAATGAACTATAGAATCGTGTTCTACCAGGTGATTTGTCTCTTAGTGTGGCCGAGCCGGTGAATGGCGTCATACTTCCAAGATGACCGCAAACTCCGACATTGAGTTCTCTCTGGCGCTATAACTTCTTTACGGTTCATTTTATGAAGATTTTGTAAAAAACATACATATTTTATTCGAAATTAATTATAATTCTTCTTATTAGGTAATTAACTCTGTTATTGTAGTGGTCACAGTTGCTCCCACCTGCCCCTGCCAGTGTTTTTGACCGGGAGTTGAGCTAATAGGAGGTCAATAATAGAACTTAATAGTATTTACTCTTGTCTAAATCCCAAACTTCTTTCCTTCTTACAACACAGGCTTTTGTCTTACCGTAAGAAGTAACCATGTTACAAATTTAATTTAAGCTATACATATGTATTTAATTAGAAATGTTTTAATGTATTGTTTATTTATTTTTATAATGTTATATTCTTAAAAAAAAAAAATAAATAAACAAGTTAAGGCATTATTAGGACTTCATGCTTTGTCTGGGCGTGAACAACAGGTTGCTTCAAGAACAGAGGAAAACAATATTTCTGTAAAGTTTTTGAATCTTCTAAAGAAAATGTTCTAGAGGCATTTAATAGATTAGGATCTGAAATTGATTGAAAGGTTCATTTGTCGCGTGTATTTACAAGTCAAACTATCTTCAGACATTGGTCAACTCCGGTGATGACTGTTTACCAAACAAGACGTCCAAAAAGAAAAATTTGCCGCTAACAAGGCCATTTTTAGCCTCGGCCACACTTTGAGTCGAAACACCTGTCCATCTCCACCAATCATGTAATTGCTTCATTCACAATTCCACGAACTTTGCTATATTTAGAAATGCCCTTACACTAAGAGTACCTTTATATGTTTTTGAAGTGAAACTTCTTTAGGCGCGGTATAGTAAATTGGCTTGGATGAAACAAAATTGTATGTAACCAAGTTTTTGATTCGAGACTCGACTAAGTGAAAGATCTTTTATGGGTAAATCCAAGGTCAGCTCCAAACTCCTCTTAAACAACTGCCGGCATATTGATTTGAAAGACTAAATTAATAATTTCAGAATAGTTTTAGACTAAATACGAAATGTCATCTGCCATTTATTTTGGTTAAGCTTCAGTGCCAATATCAATACACTATTTAAAACTAGGCCCCTCTGTAGGTATGGGATTAAATGATGTTCTTGCAGATGCTTGTTACATTATTATAATAATTTGTATGTAGTGCTTTGAGTGAAGTAAGAAAACTTGCTTAACTAATTGCCAGCTTATTTGGGGCTTCAAGTAACGCTAAGATACCCTTTCAACTATTCTGTAGTTTTGTTATAGCTTACTAATGCTGCAAACTAAGTACGAAGCTTAGCTGTATTTTATCTTATTTCAGCAAAAAACCCACGCCCGCATCTTATGCCTTAATTTGCTGTTATTTTCTCTCCCAGTTTTAAATTAGAGTGTAGAGTTGGAGAATCTTGGAGACATACGTGAAACCGATCTTTTTTGTGTGTATGTGTGTGTTAAAACTTTATTACATATATTAATTTATTTACTTCTTAATTAGTGTCGGCAAATTTGAATTATGATTTTACTTATCACAGTTTTACATTTTTTAAATTTAGTTTGAATGTTACGAAGTAATCAATAACTTTTTTATGGCACAGACAAATAAACACACTGATGTATAAACACATTAGATTCTTGTTAACAATATATTTTAATGCCTTTATAGTTTAAGATTACTCAAGCATCTGTGGTCTAAGAATAAAATAACTATTGATATATTAATAAAATAGATAAACTTAACCGTCTTGGGTAGATATATATTTTTATTTTGAAGTGTAGGATATAATTTTTGAAAATCTGAACAACCATTGACTTATGGACGATTCGAATAAAAGATAATAAAGAACATAAATGGGGTTATTGAATCATTTCAATGAATTGAGAGAAATCACTTAAATTTTCATTCATAATTAATTATTATTGATATAATTCTTGGGTTCACTGCATTCATAATCATAAGTGATAAGATTTATAAGATATTTATTTTTATTTTGGGTAAAAAATTAGTACTTTTTACAAATTAATTGAAAATAAATAATAATTGTTATTTATAATTGACATTTTCATGTCTTGGCTATGGCACATAAACTCGAAAAGCGTTACACATGTGACAGGGAGTTAGGAGGATATAGGAGGTGTGCAATCTAGTCTGCCCACTCTCGGTATTGGGTCTCCCCCTACCGCGGTAGGGCCTTTATATGTTTATTTTTAGAAAATATATAGTTATTTATTAAGATATAAACTGAAAAGTTTTAGAAAACTGAATGAGAGTTATGTTGACAGGTTACAGGTCTCCTTAATTTATGAATTTAAGTTCATTAATGCGGGCAAGAGGTGGGTACGAGAGTAAAACTAATATTTATGACTATACAGTCAGGAAATGCATATCTTTAGCTCAAATTTAATTTATGTTCGTCTGTGATATTCTGTTTTCTTAATTATTATTTTTAGTTTCTTAGTTTCAAATGCAATGTTTGTTCAATCTCTTAGCTTTATATTTATCAAAATAGAATGCTCCTTTTTAAAACTGTTTTTTTCTAGTTATAAAAAAATTGTAAAGGTTCTTGTTATTTTGTGTTGGTATTTTCATGTTAACACAATATTCCATTTACATTATTAAATTTTAAAAATAAAATAACATAGAATATTTTTTTATTTAAACTTTTGGTAAAAAAGAAAACAACTTGTAAAGCCGGGAATAATCTTTTTAAAGGCTTTTAACATTACACTTTAAACAAATATAAAAATAATCTCTTGTTGTCAATTTCATTAACTTCAATGTTTTTTTTAAATTTTTTTTTGTGTGCGTTCTAGGTACTTGAACACAATTGATTGTAATCTCGTTCTATTCTGACAATCCTTCGAAATTTAGTTAATTAAGTGATTCTCTTATAGTGTTTTCTATTATTAATCTTTTAAAGAAAAAAAAATATGTAGGATTCAGTTTTCTTAAAAGGATTGAAAAATTCATTTCAAGATGACATTCTATTATTCCTGGGCACTAGAGTAAAATTCCTTTTGGTCCAACTTTTTTCCTCTTCTATTTCTATCAGCGTTAAAGCTTCTTGAACACAATTTAACTGATTGTAATCTTGTTCTATTCTAAATATTAATTAAGTGATTCTCTTTATTTTTTTTATTCTGTTAATGTTTTAAAGAAAAAAAATTGTATGATTCAGTTTTTTAAAAATGACTGACGAATGCATTTCCAGATGACATTCTATTATTCCTGGGTACTAGAGTATAATTCCTTTTGGGCTAACGTTTTTTCCTCTCTCATTTCAGTGAAGTGGTTTTTTTTCGGAGTGGTGTCTTTTTGTCGAAAGGTGAAAATCGATTGGGAAGCTATCTGGTTTAAGTGTCTTGAGCGTATTGATTGCGCTGAGGAGTCTCTGTTATGTAACGTGTTTTTCCCTTGCCTTGTCTAATCTCATCTTCTTACCAGACAGTTGATTTTTTTTGCACTTTTACCTTCCTCCTCTTTTTACTCTACCTTGTCTCTGATTTGTAACCAGTGTCACACGAGTATTCGGTTCAAGTGCTTGTTTAACAGCCATAGTCATTACCATTTATTTACCGTTAAACATTTTTACACGTAGTTTAACCGAGTTTTTACACACAAATAAATAAATTTTATGAACTTAAATTTATTTGAAAAAGTAATCTTATTTATTATAACAAAAAGAAAATCTTTAATTCATACAATCCTCATTTTTAGAGTTCTTTTATCTACTAACACTAAATAATGTTTAGGGATTCTAAATATATACCATATATATAAATTACTATATGAATGTCAATAAATTTAATACATTTATTTAAACTGAAAAACGTGTTTCAAATTTTCACCAAGTGATAAACGAATCTGTTGTATGAACTCTAAATCATTATGTTCTTTGTATGAGTTTCACCTACAAAACTGTGTCAGTAATATTATTGTTGAAAATTCTAAAGCCTCGTTTACTGTTCAAATCACCTTGATGGTTCCGTCCCTCGGCATGTCGTTCATGGTTCATCGGCCAACCCAGAGCAGCTGAATGCTTCGAATTCTATTACGATTACGAATAGGATGCATTTTGGTAGATAGACTATATCGACTGCAGTTGCGGTTTAAACTGAAATGCTACAACTCTTTCATCGGTCGATATCTTCTTCATGGCACGGACCCATAGAGTTCTCACACAAATATCATACTTGTCTATCAAGGTTAATTTTTCTTTTAATTTTAATTACTTTAAAAGTTTTCTTTATATATACAAATTGTTAATCCAGGAGATAGCGTGCAAATAAGTGTTTGACCAACATCAAGCTAGAATTTTGGTGGCTTTTAAGAATATGTGGTCGGCTAATTTTGTTTGCAGGATATAGCTTTGTTATAGGCATTAGAAAAAAAAACCGGTAGAGAGCAGCCATGTCCCGCCAATTATGGTGGACCATGTGATTTTCATGATCCTGACTACAAAATTACTTAGTAGGCTGACAATAAAATTGATGTTAGTTTGTCACTTAATAGATTAGTTATTCAATCAAATATTACTTCATATCAAAGATGTTATCTGTCAAGTGGCAAACTAATATCAACTTGATTTTCAGGCTACTAACTAATTTTGTACTCAGGATCATGAAAATTACATTGTCCACCATAATTGGCGAGACATGGACGCTCTATACCGGTTTTTTATTTTATCCCTAAAAGATTAACTTATACACAAAATTCTAGCTTGATGTCAGTCAGACACTTTTTTGCTATGCCTGCTATCTCCTGGACTATGATTATTCTTATTTTTGATAATTCAAAAAAAAAAAAATAAAGTATAAGAATAAAATAAGTAAGTATAATACTAAGTCATTTATTTTAGTACGTTTTATCGATTTAAATTATAAATAGTCTGCCAACGAGTAAAGCATAGAGGTTCCTCGCGTCCTCTTTATTGGACGAATGGTCGCATGGTAATTAAAAGTGTGGTTTGCACCTGTTGTGATTCTCAGTGGCCACACTTATTTTAAAAATAATATTAATTTGCTACCTATGTGGATAGATAATAAGGTGTAAATGAAATCGAATTAATCCATATTTTTACTCTAAATGTTTTGAACCTTCTTAAGGACCTTAGCCTTTATTTCTATAACTTAACAAAATTTCTGTAAATTATCAAAATCATTAATCGGCTAATATGATGTCTAGTATGTGTTATAATTATAAATAATATATATTCTTTTTTTTAAATAAATAATAATTAACTTAACAATAGG